>BLXT01007365.1:2552831-2567966 GCA_019648995.1 Plakobranchus ocellatus | reverse complement strand
AAGAAGAAGAAGAAGAAGAAGAAGAAGAAAAAGGAGGAGGAGGAGGGGGATTAGGAGGGGAGGGGGATGGGGAGGAGGAGGAAGAAGGATGCAATGAAATGAGAGAGACAAATGTCAACCCATAGTTTTAGACCTTACCAATGTATTCCGAGCAATCTGGAAAAAAGAAAGAAAAGTTTGCTATTGTGACCATTCAAATGAGTCCAGATTAAGGCTAGGAAATACTGATCTTTTGATCTGGCGTTGTTCACTGATATTCAGTTGGATTCCTGCTCGGCCTCGGCTAGGCCTAATTGTTTGGTTTAACAGTGTTTTTATTACTTTTATCTTCGTTTACCTTTTTAAATCTATGGATTTCTAGAGAAAGCAATGAATAACGGAATCGAACTTATGTTAAAACAGAGCCAATGTTTAGGCATCATTTTCTAAGAAAAAAAAATTCTGGGTTTCTATGTCTAGACTGCATAATATATTTAAAATCAAATGCGTTCCTCGAAATGATACATTTTTTTCCGGAAAAATTTAAATTTTCATTCCAATGACACTGGACTGGGGCAAAGATAAAAATGTGCTTGACGACTTCAATATGTCAAGATTATTCGCTAATGGATCACCAATTATGAAAATAGTTTCTTGTCCAATCCCTTGAGCCAAATAGGGAGAGGCAATTTGATCTGTCCCTTTTTAAAAGCGTACTAGGCATATACAAGCGTGGTCGCTTAAAAAAAAATTGGGAAATTTAGCTCTGTACCACAAAAAACCCCTTGTTAATTTCTTTTATCACGTATCTTGTTTCTTTAACTTTCGCTTCTGTTCCAGAAAATAGAGCCAGTATGTAGAGAAAATCGAGATTGTAATCATTTGACTTTAGTTTCACTTACTTGGACTTTTCCTCTGTGAGTCCACATTGAAAACAGCAAGACAGAAGAAAACCCAAAGCACCGTAAGAATCATCTGCTTGAAGAGAATTATAAAAATTCCTATGTTTTTGTGCATTCTCATGCTAGGCCTTTTATGTATAGCATAAACAAAATGACTTTTCTTAAGAAGATAATCAAAGGTGGTCACTAAAAGTTTTTGCCTCCAAAACTCCAACGTTTTGTCTATGTCGTGAGAGATGGAAATAGATAGAGCTGGTCATCGGTGATCTGAGGAGTCAGAGTGTGGATCTATCTTCGAAGAATAAAACCTCAAAAGGAGTAGAAATGTATCAAGATATACTCTTTTAAAGATGCCAATAAAAGTGTAAGGACGTATAAGAAAAATTACAAAATATGCAAAAAGAAAATGCGCGTATACAAAATTTTTATTTCCAACTACTACAAAACTGATAAATTGGAAAAAAAACCATCATATTTTTAAACCAAAAAAAAAATCAATAGTTTTGATATTTTCTTCACTGAGTCATCTTCTTCTCTCAGAAAATACCAGAATGTTTTGTCTTTCTTTTTTTTCAAGTAGTTTTCTTTGTTTAGACTAAGTGTCTTTCTTGAAAATATCAATCGTCTCTCCTTCTCTCTTATACTGCTCCTTTTTCTCTTTTCTCTATTTCAGGGACACAAAGGCTAATGAATACTGGCCTGACATCTGCAAGGACTGTTCTATTCACTAATGAAACTCTGGCCCGAGGTCACCTTGTTGACTACGGAATATGTGTGTATAAAAATTTCCTTATTTCGACCGTTTTCTTTTTATTCATGTCTCTCTATTTTTCCATCTCTCTCTCTCTCTCTCTCTCTCTCACTCACTCTCTCTCTCACTGACTCTCTCTCTCTCTTTCTCTCTCTCTTTCTCTCTCAACAATTTTTCAGGAAAGACAGGAACAAAGCTATAGGAATTGATTATTCATTTGATTATTTTGTTGTTCCATTTCCCCGTGGGCTTTTATTTATTATTTCATCTCTTCTAGATCTAGCTCTTTTAGCCGCGGCAAGGTTGCTTGCTATATTAGGTGAGATAGAGCATTGATGATCCCATAGAATCCAGATCTAATCCCTAGACAGAAAACGTTCACGAGTTTTCTTATTTTTTAATTGATTTTATATTGTCTTTTGCTTTGACAAACTTTATAAAACGAACAAGTGAGTGTCGTCACTCAAATCCAGGCACTGCCTAGACACGCCTCAATGATTCAGGGTCCTGAAACGGTAACAACGACCTAATCATGCGATAATGTGGGCGACCACAAGCTGCAGTCGATTGGATTAACAGACTCGGATTTTTTATCAGTTTAAACAGCCAAGAGAGAATTGACCTCTTTTAATGTCACTTCAGTCTTAGAGCGAAACTAGGACAAAAGTTGTCCAATCTAGCATTTAGAGATGAACTTACAAGTACCTCCAACACAAATATTTAGTAAGGCGAAGAACAGAATGAGACAAAGACCTTTACAAACAGGCAATCCCTCTCGAGAAACTACATCATAGATATAGTTATGATTTTATACATAAGATGACTTTCATCTGCAAAACACTTTAAAATCATTGCTAGCAAAGCTTCAAGGTTTCAGGATAGTTGGTTTATAGTGTAACTTAGAAATTTTCGGAGCCCGATTTTTTATATCTCATGTGCAATGCTTTTGAAACAAATAAAGGTTAATAGACCGTTTTTTTTTTCTTTCATCCATTTTTAAACACGTCATTAGTTCTTCGATTCGCACACCAAGACAAGCCTAGATGCAAATACGTAAAGCAGAACAGTACGGGAAAAATGCACAGCTTTGTTTGGCGGAAAGGGATGACCAAATAAAATGATATACATCTTCATTAGGAATCAAAGAATAGGTCTAGATTCATGAGAAAGTCGATTCTAAGGTCCGTTTGGAATGAAATGTTTTACATGAAGTACGCCAAACATAGATTTCGAATGAATTAAATGAGTGCTCTCTCTCTCTCCCTCTCTCTCTCTCTCTCTCTCTCTCTCTCTCTCTGTGTGTGTAATATGTTTGTGTGTGTATGTGTGTGGTTCGCATAGGCCGAGCTGGGATTAAGGAAAGCAATATAGTCCTTGAGGTCTCTTCGATGAGACCATGTCGGTAACAGGTTGCTTTCATCGATCGTTCTATTTTTTTTCGATCATCTTCTGGTTTTTTTCTTGGTGGTTTATTAAACAAATTCTCGTATTTCCCGTTAACTCTTTTGTACATCATTATTATTTGTTATCTGGAGTAATTGTTTGAGAATTTAATAAGTGCTGAGTTACATAATGTGTGTTTTCTTCTACACTCGCTGTGCCATTGAGCCTTGCCCTGTCAACCCTTTCGGCTTTTGGACTATTTATAAGTAATATGTTTCATTTTCCTTTTCCTTTTTTTTCTTTTTTATTTGTTGCTAACGACAACTTTGCTTTTATCTCCTTATGATTCCCTCCCATTTTCCTTTTTAGTTTCGTTGTGTGGATTTAGTTCGCTTGCCTACATTCTCATGGGACTCTCTTGCTTAATTTTAGGCCATGTTGAAAAGCAAATTCTCAGGTTCAATAAACCTTCTCGGTGTCTTTTTCTTTTTTTTTTTCCTTCTATTCTTTGGTCATCTTCTATTTAGGCTTTATTTCCTCAAAATGCATTTCTTTACCTCGATTCTGCAGTCCATTGGCCTCTACTCTTCCTATCTCTCTCATGCTACCCGCCCCCTCTCGTTTTCCCTCTTTCATTCTCTCTCTCTCTCTCTCTCTCTCTCTCTCTCTCTCTCACTCACTCTCTTCCTCTTTCTCACATTAGGGAAGGTAGGTTAGGAATTGGCTCAACTAGTGATTTTTTCTTCTTGCTGGATAAACAGATTCTCGGTAGAAATTGTTTATATTTGTATTTGTATTGGGTTGGTTTTGGTGTCAATGAGGGGCGTCGGTGGCACAGTGGCTAGCGAGTCCTTCCTGAGATCTGCAGGTACCCTTCTGTCGCGTTTTCGAGCCCCGCCACCTGCGCCCTGGACTTGCCATGTTTAAAATGACAATACAAGTACCAGCCCAAAATCTTTTCCTCATTAGATGTGCTGATGAACAAGAAATCCCAAGAGAAAGACTGATGTGCTGGTACTTTATTCAAATACAGCGTTAGACTCAGCCCTCTTTAAGAAAGGTTTGAAGTTGCGATCGAAAGATAAAAAATAGATTAAAAAAGAGGAGATCATATATACAGAGAGCAAGCTAACTACGTGGCTTCGGGTAGGCGTTTCGTCTATAATGATCTCCAACATTTTTCAAAAGAAAAAGTGCAAAAAAAAGGAAATGCCAGTCCTACATTCTTGCTTTAAGTGTAACAAACGAGGGCACAAAACAACTGCATGTTTTCTTGGAAGCAACAGAGTGTTGCAAAAAGTCAAGACAGATACAGACCAGAACTTGTGAAGGCTACAATAATGTGTTACATACGAGCCGGAAACGATGAGTGAGAATGAGGACGACAAAGTAAATGCTCGAATGAAGCGGAAAAAAATGTAGAACTAGAAAAGAATAGAATAAAGTATGAAGAATCTGCCTTCATTCTAAACCTGAAGAGCGAAACCATAAGAGGTGGAGAAAGTAAAAAAAAACCAGCGGTCAATGAAAAATAACACCTCTAAGACAGAATCTAGAGGTATCGTAATGGAACAGACACTGTGCAAATAATGTCCTGAAACGCGAACAGATAACAGCACACCAGAGGAAAAGAGAGGTAGAACAAGAAGCATAAAGGCGGAGAAAGGAAAGGGCTAAGTCGCCCAGCAACAAGATAGAACATTTGAACAAGACATTCTAAGAATTTTTACTTGACGTCACAAAGAAGAAATATAATTTTAATAACGAAAGCTATATATAAGATAACACTATGTCTCTTCAAATTGATTATGCGTTGTGATATAATTATACATTCGCAAAAATACTTTTTTTCTAAACATCACTTGAAAATCGAACAAATAAAAAATACAGGCAGCTTTTATATAATATAACACACATATTTAAACACAATTATGTTATGTAATGGTGAAACTATATTTTACATAAAATAATCTATATTTTATGCAACTAGAAACTCACTTTAAAAGATGGAGACATTCTTCAAGCAGCGACGAAAAGTTCAAGTTGGCAAACACAACGAGCGGTTTTATCAGGCTCTACCCTCAGCGTCTGTTCTCGACAGTCGTGAAGCAGGTACTGAATTGAATTCGTTAAGATTTTTCTCTGCATAAAATCTGGTAAATGAGTATGAAATATTAATTTTCTTTTTTATTTGTGTCACATAAGTCAGGCTCGTAAAATCGCACATGAAGATGCCAGTCCAACCTAAGCTGGAATCAGACCCAAGAGCGGTAAAGATGTCAAGTATTTAAACTCAGAATACCGATTGAAAAAAACAAGAGACAACAGCAGCGTTTTACATCTAAGCTTTTATTGACTAAGCAAAAGCCTTTGACTGTTTGAAACATAAAAATATCATTGAAATACTAAAAGAAATTTGATCGCAAACCTTTCAAGAAATCAAAAAGCTTCCACGTGTATGTATGAAGGGCACGTAGACCTGGTTCAATATACAGAAAAGAGTGCGACAAGGATGCATGCTGTCGCCCCCCGCTATTCAACCTCTGCACAAGTGGGATTAAACACCCACAACTTTGATGCATTTTAAAATAAATAGAGAGAAATTTATGAAGTGGAAAAAAATACTAAATTAAGATGCGCAGAAGATAGAGTTCTTATATCAAATTTACCCAAAAGACTGTATAATTTAATTCAAACTTTATTTCATTTGAAAAAAAAAGAAAAAAAAAGTGGACTAGTATCATCATCATCATCATCATCATCATCATCATCATCATCATCATCATCACCACGTCGGATCAAGTCTGGACGTTGCCTCCCTCACTTCCTCTCCTGAAGCACTTCTAATGGACGATAGTCTTCCAGCCACACTAGTTCTTAGCTTTTGTTCCATGACTTTCGGCTGTCTTCTTCGAGGGTTTTGTCTATCTCTCTGGCCTTCATACCTATTCTCCATAAAAATGTTTCGTAATTAAGTCGTGCCAAAGTATTTGAAAGTTTTTGCTTCCTTATTCACTTCCAAAGTTCTGGTGTTTTCATATCTATTTGTTTTCAGTACTTCAGCGTTGCTTACTTTGTCCACGATATTCTCCATAACTTCCTTGAGCATTTCAACTATCAATTGAATTTTGGCTCTACGACTCGTATCTATACATTATAAATGGGAAAATGCATCAGCGTATTAATACAGTATTTACGCTCTCTGTTTAGTAATTTACGTGAAGCATAATAACAAAGCCTCTTGTGTTCCTGTAACAGGGAAGCGCCGACAGCAAAGTCCGAGGCATCGGACTGCAATATAAAAGTTTTGTTCAAGTCTGAAAGATTGAGAACTGGCGGTTCGGTGAGAATGGACTTTAAACCATTGAGACTAGCCTCACATTCGGCCGTCCACGGGACTTTATTAGCAGCTCTAGCTTTTGTGAGTTCAGTAAGAGTTTGAGCAAGTTTATTAAAATCTTGTGCGAAGGCCGGTAATAGTTCAAAGAAATAGAAGGTGTTTAGCTTCTGCATTTATCAAAGTATTTCTTTAAGGAGTTGCCATCATGGTATGTCCCTAAATTTGTACCGATCTTGAAAGTGCAACTAATTTTAGTCTGTTTCTGTACTATTTCATAAGGACTCCGATAAGCCTTTGATAAGTCATTATTATCTTTTGGTATCAGGATTGGTACTCTGTCTCTTTTGGTAAATTCACGGATTGCACAGTGGTGCCTATTCTTTTGTTTCTTCCGAACATTAATTTGGTTGTTCGCTACATTCGACTTGGCATACTGACATAATGTGATGTTGCATAATTGCAGGCCACACGACTATAGTGACTAGGCCGTCATCGGATTGTATAGTGGGTTTAATATATTAGCTCATAGTTTTTACTGTGACGCCTGGCGTCTATACATCAAGGCTTCCTAAATAATACTTTTACATCACACAAACGAGACAGATCCAGTTTTCTGAGTTGATGCAATAACACGTTATATCTGGTTATAAAGTTTATTTGACTACATGCTAGGTTATATTATTATGAAAAGCATTCAAGGGTTATACATGCATCTGTTGCTTGCTTGGTGGCGTAGACTTACATTCTAATGTTCTAGAAATAAGAACAACCAAGCTAACCTATACTTCTAGCCCTACGCTAAGGTCCTCCCTCTCCATACCTGGCGAGGGGTTAAAAAAACTAAACGATTAGGCTTCGAGCCTTTACTTTAAAAAAAAGGCAATAGAAGAAACTACAAATCTGACAACTATTCAAGCTTTGCTCGTGGCTAAATGTCTTTACATCTACCTTGTTGCTCTCCGAAACAGCTACCTCTACCTCTGCATCTGAACTGGCGTAAAGTTGGAGAGCGAATCCTGCAGTCCTGGATGAGCATCGTACATATCGGCTCAGAGAAAGTCAAGGTGGGGTCTAGGGCGGAAACAGTATTGTTTCCCTAAGAAGACACATACAAAGACACTAAAAATCGACTGAATAGATCGTGGTGATTTATTTCGACAAGCTGGGCCCGAAAAGGCACCAGCAAGGAGAAACGGTACCCCTGACTGGTTTGACGTACCGCAAAAGCACCTTAGGACCTGAGAAAAACAAATGACACTAAAAGAGTTTCTTCCCTGAAACCGGTATTTAACCAACATCTGATTTCCTCTCCAACGGTGAGAATTCTCTGCCCGAAAATTATGCTTCTAGTTTGGTGGTCAAGCGGTAGATCGTTACTTTGATAAAGAGGAGTAGTTGAAACAGTTACACGTGAGACAACCATTGGGGAATGAATAATGACTAACATGGGAGTATGACTGAATAATGTTACAGTGGTGTAATTTCTTATGTAAGTCGTTATGTTGGGCCATGAAAAACTCTTGAATATTCGCTTTTTAATAGCGTTTATGCCGAGATGACTCTCAGTTGTAGGCATTGACAATTCATTTGATTTTTTGTTGTTGTTCCATTTCCTCGTGGGCTATTCTTTATTTTTACATCTCTTCTATATCTAGCTCTATTGGCCACGGCAAGGTTGCTAGCTGCATTAAGTGAGATGGAGGATTGATGACCCCATAGAATCCAGGTCTAATCACTAGACAGGAATTGAAATGTTTTCGCTCTTAATCATCGCACTATTCCCTTTGTATTGTCTTTTTTGCTTTGACAGGCTTTATTAAACCAACAAATGCTTGTCAATTCGCAAATCCAGGCACTGCCTAGACACGCCTCAATGATTCAGGGTCTTGAAACATTAACAACAATCAAATTCTGCTATAATGTGGCCGACCACAAGTTGCAGTCGATTGGGATAAAGGACTCGAATTTTTATTAGCTTAAACAGCCAAGAAGAAATGTCTTCTTTCAATGTAACTTCAGTCTTAAAGCGAGAATGAGGCAAATATTTTCCAATCTAGCATTTTGTCGTTATTTGGCATAACATACACCAAGCATAGATATAAAATGAATTAATAAAAAAGTTCTCTCTCTCTCTCTCTCTCTCTTTCTGTGTGTGAGTGTGTGTCGCACGGGTGGAGCTGGGTCATTTTCATTGATTCTCTTCATGATCGTTTTTTTTTTTCAACCACCTTTAAGATTGTTCTTGGTGGTTTGTTAAATAAACACTCTTATCTTCCATTTGCTTTTGTGTATATTATTAATATTTGATGCAGTCTGAAGTTATTGTTTGAGCTTTTGAATTAGTGCTGCGTTACATTATGTGTGGTTTTTTTCCACGTTCGCTGCGCCATTGATTTGGCCTTGTCTTGTCAACCCTGTTTGGCTTTTGAACTTTTCATAAGTCAGATTTTTCTTTTTCCTTTTCTTTTTTTTTTTTCTTGTGTTGCTGTCAATTGCTTTTATATCCTTATGGTTCTCTCCCTTTTTCCTGTTTAGTTTCGTTCCGTGGATTTAGTTCGGTTTCCTTTTTTTCTTGGTACTCTCTTGCTTAATTTTAGGTTGTCTTGAAAAAGAGTTTCTCAGGTTTAATTTACTCGGTGTCTTTTTTTTTACCTTCACTGTTTTGGCCTTCTTCTATTTAGACTGTATTTTTTCATAATATCTTCCTTTACCTCGATTTTCCAGTCCATTGGCTTTCACACTTCCTATCCTTCTCACGCTAACCCCNCTCTTTCTCCTTACCTCTCTCTCTCTCTCTCTCTCTCTCTCTCTCTCTCTCTCGTATTAAGGAAGGTAGTTTAAGGACCGGCTCAGCTGGTGATTTTTATCCTTTTCGGAAAACAGATTTTCGTTATAAATTTTTTAATTTGTATTTGTATTTGGTTGATCTTAGTGTCAATGTTTTAAGAGCACTTAGCTTCTTGCTACTCAAGACTTATCGTCGCCCTTTCCACAAACTTTCTCAGGCACATTTCTTAGCTAGCGTATGAATTTTATTTTGTTTTGGCTTGTTTTTTCACTGTTTTGATTGAGTTACTTCCTAATTCATGTAGAGAAACAATGTATTAGCTCGGAATCTACCTAAAGGAGAAAATCCCACTGATTCTGATTCAAAAGTGGTGGGGAGAGACGACACAATCGGCGCCAAACGAATAGGCGCTTGATAAAAGCTTTATTTACGAAGCCGCGTGACCTGTGCTATACTCTTGGCGAACGGACTTGCCATGTTTAAGATGTCAATACAAGTACCGGCCAAAAATCCTTCCCTCGTTAGAGGAGCAGATAAACAAGAAATCCCAAGAACAAGAGTGATAATATCTGATGTACTGGTATCTTATTCAAATACAGCGTTACACTCGGCCCTATTTAAGATAGGTTTGAAGTTGCGATCGAAAAAAAAAATTTAAAAAGAGGAGATCAGATATAAAGATAGCAAGCTCACTGCGTTGCTTTCCGGTAGGCGTTTCGACTATATTGATCTCCAAAAGTTTTCAAGAGAAAAGGTGAAAGAACTTGGCCCCTTCAAATCCAAACTCTACTACAAGAAAGTACCAGTCCTACATTCTTGATTTAAGTATATCAAAGATAAGCACGAAGCAGCTGAATGTGTTGCGAAAAAGTCAAAAAATATTGTAAAAGAAAACAACCACCAACTCAAACTTATAAAAACAGATGAAACAACACGTATACGTATACAACACAGTATACATAAAAACGTTTCGCCCTAAGGCTTAATCAGAAAAAAAAGACTAACACAAATATACTACCATAGAAACGTACTAAGGAAACGAGCATGACATAAAATATAACCTTAACGTTGAAAATGCGTGATGTAAAATGAAAAAAATCCCTAAAAGAAGAGTATTATTAGAAGGTGTGAAAAAAATATATTTTATATATATATATATATATATATATATATATATAGATATATATATATATTATACATATATATACACATGCATGTTTGCCCGTTCAAATGAACGGGAAAGGAAAAGATATTTTTCTGAGGTCTGAGCATAATTTACTTGTCTTAGTATCGCATTAAGTAAATAAAAACCAAGAAATTCTTACTGATGTTAAAAAATTATATTTTTCAGCATATAAATCGAGGTTTGCCTTAAACTATATGCTGCAGAATGTCTTCTAACATAACGACTTTAAGCAGATTTCTTCAAACCTGAACAGGACCATAATCTACTATACTTGGGCATACATACAGTAAACAAAATGCAAAATACGCTTGAAAAAAAAGTGAAAAATTCATGAACCAAAATGGGAAACAAAGAATTAACCATCTGAAATGTAGCTTTATTCCACTCCCCTCCACTCCCCTCCAGTAAATTTCTTGATTGAGATTGAATGATCACTGCTTTTGTAGCAAGGCAAACAAAATGACATTCTTTCACAAATGAAGTGAAAATGCCAAAACAAAAACATAAACTAAACAAAGGTGCTTTGCATAACGCAGCCTTAATAAGGTTTAATTTGTAACTGAGGATAATTTCATGTCAGCTATGAATGGAGTTTGCATTCTATCATTTTTAAGGCTTGGGGTCAGCAATAATTAATTAAAGATTAATCTAGCAGCTGTTATGATTCATTCAGTATTTATGCCCTTTGAACTCGAGATGTGATGTCCTTCTATAAGAGCAAAAGTAAACCAAATAAAGTTACTGCTATGTGACGCAACCTCAATTCAATTTATCCTTGTCTGAGCAGTATCCTGAAGTCTGGAAATATATACCTTGACTTGGAGAGAGTTTCAGCAATTAAGAAAGTATTAAAAATCTACTTTCATTCTGAACCACTGAAAAGCGAAACCATACGAGAAGGAAGAAAGAATATAAAAACCAGTGATCAATGAAAAAAAAAACCTCTAAGACAGAACCTAGTTGTATCATAATGTAACAGACACTGTGAAAAAGTCCTGAAAAAGTGAACAGATAACAGCACACCAGAGGAGGAGAGAGGAAGAACAAGAGGCAAATTGCGTATACAGACATAAGACTGTTTCTGGCGAAGGCTAAGTCGTATAGCAGCATGCAAGAGAGCTAGACGAGACACCCCAGTCTCGGCGAACGATCGTCCAGCATGGAAAATAATAGGCTTGGAAGAATGCAAGTAAAGACCGAAATAAATAACCTTTAAAGAAAAACATAATACGCAACAACAGATGATAGTATTGAAATGACCTATGACATATGACTTAAACTTTCTATCTTATGAAGTCCGAAATCTAAAGAATCCCAAGAAAAATGAAATAATAATACGCTTTTTAAAATAGTTATCATTTAAAACCCTGCATAAAACGTTTCTGAAGAAAGATGATATACCCACTGTTACCAAAGTGTGGCCAGGCTCTCTACACTACACGCCTTTTACACGTAAAAAATCTTTATTATTCTCTATAACAAAAGCCTCGCAGAAAAAACAATCAAAATACACAAGAATTCCTTGGCTTAGGGTTGACATTTCCGTACAAGAAGAAAGAAACAGCAAAAACCCTGAAACTATTTGAATTTGAGATGACAAAATGGGCACAAAAAGAGTAGGCGTAAAATGGATAGAAGAAAGCGAAAAAGGTTCAACATTCTTTTTCAATCTGGAAAAATCCAGAGCAGAGCGCCACATAAAGGTACATTTGGCCAAATCCACAAGGGCAAGGACCTTTCGAAAGAAACCCTGACGAGCTAAGGGAAGACCATATTCAAAGTGATCGGAATTAGATTGATACATGTATTATTAAATATGATACATGGTAATGAAACTGAATTTATGTAAGGCAGATATTTTGCAACTGTCATAAGAGAGATTGAAGATATTATTGAGAGAGAAAATTTGAACAAGATAGTCTAAGAATTTTTATTTGATGTCATAAGGAAGAAATATAATTTTAATCGTGAAAGTTTCATATAGAATAACAGTATGTCCATACAAATTGATTATGTGATGTGATATAAATAGACATTCACAAAAAACACCTTCTTTTTAAACATCACTTGAAAATCGACCAAATCAAAAATATAGGCAGTTTTTATATAATATAACAGTAACACATATTTATATACATCTATGGAATATAATAATAAAACTATATTTTACATATCACTCTATATTTTATGCAAATAGAAACTCACTCTAAAAGATGGAACCATAATTGAAACAGCGGCGGAAAGTTCAAGTTGGCAAAGACAACAAGCGGTTTCATCAGGCTCTACCTCCAGCGTCTGTACTCGACAGTGGCAGGTACTGAACTGAATCGGTGAAGTTTTGTTAATGCACACAGGGATAACATCTGGTGAATTAAGGTGAAATATTAATTTTCTTTTTTACTTGTGTCACAGAAGTCAGGCTCATAAAATCGTACAAGAAAAAGCCAGTACAAACTAAGTTGGAATCAGACTCAAAGGCAGTAAAGATTTTAAGTATTTGAACTCAGAATATTAATTGAAAAAAAACGAGGGACAACGATTTACATCTATGTTTTTATTGACTTACCAAAACCTTTGACTGTATGAAACATAAAAGTATCATTGAAATACTAAAAGAAATGAATGCATACTATAAAATTGTAAACTTGATGGCAAACCTATCAAGAAATCATCTTCTGCGTGTATATGAAGGGCACACAGGTCTGGTTCAATATACAGAAGGGAGTGCGACAAGGATGCATACTATCGCCCACACTATTCAGCCTCTACAGAAGTGGAATCGAACATCCAAAACTAGAATGCATTGAAAATAAATAAAGGAAAGTTTATGAAATGGAAAAGAATAGTAAACTAAGGTAGCCAGAGGATATAGTTCTCATTCTAAAGTTACCCAAAAGACTAAATACTTAAATTCATAGGAAAAAAAAAAGAACAAAAGCGGACTCTATCTCAATACTTGCAAAACGAAAATAAGAGATACAGATAGATAAAAAACAAAATCAAATATTTTAATAAATGGTATTATATTGAAAAATATAATAAAACACATGAAACCAGAAGAACTTCATAGTTTTATCAAAATTACAAAGACATGAGGAAGATACAGAAATTTGAATAATAGAAATATATTAAAAAGTAATACGCTGTTGAATTTTCCCATTTTTCATGTATGGAAGCATGTCGGAGAGCCAAAATACAATTGATAGCATAAAATAAATGCATTTGAGATAAAATGCTATAGAAAAATATTGTGGACCAAGCAAACAACGCTGAAAACAAATAGATATGAAAAGACCAGAACATTGAAAGTGAACAAAGAAGCAAAAACTGAAATACTTTAACACGATTCAATTACGAAACTTTTTATGAAGCTCGAAGAGCAGGCGCGAAGACAAAGAGGTAGACGACACCCTAGAAGAAGATAGCCGAAATTCCTAAAAGAAAGGCTAAGAACTAGTGTGGCGCAGGCTTTAAGACTAGCGTCCATCAGAAGTGGCTCTCGAGAGGAAGTGAGGGAGGCAACGTCCAGACTGGATCCGTCGTTATGGTGATGATGATGATGGTGATGATGATGGTGATGATGATCGATGATGATGATCATGATGATCGATGATGTTGATGATGATGATGATGATGATGATGATGATGATGATGATGATGATTATTGTCGATAACACATCGACAGCCCAACGATGTCTCCGTATAAAATATGGATAGTTATTTGAAAATCGCATCCTCCTCCTCATTAAATGGCGATTAATAATTTTACTAAAGGTTTTGCATTAACGTACAGTGATCGTGAGTGGGAGTCTTGGCCTGCTGGGCTAGGCCTACGCTCATGGGAATTGACCTCATATGCAAGGCTTTAGGATATCAAGACGCTTAATGTGCACTCTCCTTCATGGAGAAGCTGAGATTTTTTTTTTTTTTCTTTTGTTTTAGTGGAGCATAAAAGACATTCTGTTGCTACAAACCACTGGCTGAATGCTTTTTTTTTCATTGAAATGAGTGAAACTTTGGAATTGAACCACGAACTTCTGATCTTAAACTATGGTTTTAGAGTTGTAGCTTTTACAAGAAAGTATATATTGAACTTTTTTTTTTCTTTTGTGATAACTGTAGTCAAGTTGTTTCTTTTGTGGATCACTCACGACAATGATGATGCAGCCAGAAAACACAAGCCTAACATTCATTCTCTTCAAACTGTTACATCCTCACACATAGAGCAGGTTTCAAAATATGTAGACTTCATTAAGCCTTTCACCGCTTTAAGATTTCTGGCATTCCACTGAACGTACTCACGCTGATCTAACATCTAGAATGTATCATCGCTATGGCGCACATCAAATCACCTGAGGTTCAGTAGGCGAGTGCTAGTTTTTGAAGGCGATAATTCTAAATATGGTTTGCCCGTGAAGTAATCATCATGATAACTAAATCTAGATTCTAAGTCTCTACTGTTTTACTGTTGATTAGATTATAGATTTAAATCTAATCTAGAAAACTAAACCGACAAGAGAGAATCTACACTATTAGGTCTCATTTCAAAGTAAATTAATAGCTCTACAGTATTAATTAACTATGATACATTTTTTAGCTTAAAATCCAGTTCTTTCAATAACGATACAATTTAAGCATCTACAGTTAGTTTTGATTCATTCAAAAGTAAAGGAAAAAAAAAAGAAATAAAGTCATTTTACACTTTTAATTAATGCAGTGGGCCAGAGAAAACAATAACGTTGGGAAAACATGATGAGCGCCAATCCATTGTTCATATTATAATCGAGCGCAAACGGCTCAGCAGGA
>BLXT01007365.1:2542442-2552663 GCA_019648995.1 Plakobranchus ocellatus | reverse complement strand
GAGAGAGAGAGAGAGAGAGAGAGAGAGAGAGAGACAGAGAGAGAGACAGAGAGAGATAGAGAGAGAGAGAGAGAGACAGAGAGAGAGAGAGAGAGAGTCTCAATGAAAGCAAGATTTCAGTTACCAATGTTTGTTAATTTAGATCTAAATCCTTGAATTTAGACATGTCGGCCTTCTCAGGCCTATCTAGATTTAGATCTAGACAATGACACAATATATTAGAATCTAGAATCTAGACTTGGAATAACCAACGTAATGAATGATGCCGCTTTGCTTACCTAGAATACGTTTCCGTCCTATGATATTTGTACGTTGACCTATTCTTCATTTAAACCATAGGCATTTAAATGTGAAACAAGTCTTTTCAGGACATTTATTTCCTAAATGTTTTACGGGAGAGGAAGATTTGAAGCTGGCCTATAGTTACTTGATTTATTTATTTTTAATCCTGATTTTTTTAAAAGAGGTTTTACCACGGCTTTTATAAATGATTCATTATCTTAGTTATATGTGGTAAAATACAGTTAATACAATTCTCAAGAACATCAGTTGGAATAGGGTCTAACGTACAACCTTTACATGGACTTTTGAAGATGATTTTCTTGACCTCTGATTCTGAAACGATAAAGGACTACCCGAATGGTCTCAAATCCAGGTTGAGTGGAGTTTAGAGTGTCAGGATATTCACATTTTTTTTTGTAATTTTGCTTATAAAGAAAGTGGATAAATTACTGCATAAAGCTTAGTTCACTCCTTGCGGTAGAAGTGTCTCTGATTATTTATTGAAGACGTCGGTGACAAAGTTGTGAAGTCTTTAACCTGATTTCGCTTGGCTAATATTGTTTAAGTAAAAGTTAAATTTAGTTTTAACCACGAGTAGGATGAGGAACTATGTTGTTGCTGCTACATTTGTCTGTGGACTTCTAAGCCAGATCGTCTCCATTGCATGTCTGCCCCTCTCCTTTTCTTTTTGCCGCTTTAATGTCCAGTGCAAACCATTTAGCCATCAGTCTGTCTGTTACTGCCCTGGTCTTAAGAGGTGCATGTTAGTTGAGAAAACCTGTCAATAAATTATTGACATCATTGATTAAGATGTTAATTTTCGTGGTTTCTCGTAGTTGATGGTTGACGTTTTCGATAAAACTGTCAGGTTTAATACCACCCAGCCTGCCTTCTTGATGTTACGATCTTGAATGATTGTTTAGGTTTATTAAAGTATGTGTCGATTATAATCATCGAGTGGTCGGAAATAGCCTTGTCGTCGATAATACTTATATTTTGAATATTGTGTTTGCTGAAAGTGTAATCACAACATTAAGTGTATGATCAGATTTATTTCGCGTTGAGACTTTCATATGTTGATGTAACTCCATTTGATTAAATAGCCATTTTAATTTTCGTATATCGGAGGGTATCCTTCTCAATGTGGAAATTTGATATCGCCTTTTGAAATGAAGTTATTTGTTTTGAGATCAAGTACAAGTTCTCGCAACTCATTAATGAAGTCAGTGGGGTTAGATTTGTTAGTCTTGCAGGAAGATGGTCTATAGATTACAATGACAAGGATCGTTTCGAAATTGGCTTGAAAAGAGCAAAGGATTTGACTTCAAATCTAGATGGTTTCATTGATACTATATGATCATTACCAATTTGTTACAGCCAAGACTCTTCGATCATATCGACTATGCAAATAGTCCTATTTGACAAAAGATTGTGCGTTGAAATAGCTGAGTCTAAAATTCTGCACGCGCTCGCTATGCACGTTCCGACAATCAATGAGATTCATAAATCTAGTGGACTTCTCTGTTTGGGATTCATTGTCTGAAAAAGCATACTGTAGTCGAGTAGAAAATTTCACAAAGAATGGTTAAAGCGATACTGTATCGTCTTCTAATTATGTTGTTGTTATATTGTTTACTCAAAATATAAGTCAGAATTTTAGGATTAGCCATGATGCTTACATTTGAAATGTATAAATTTCCATTTTATGATTGCTTGCATTAAGGTCATATAGGTGATATAGATACACCAATTATGGCTTTGATTCTGGGCTGTATTGGAAGCGAAAGTCTATATTCTAGCTTTGATATCTAGATCAAGGCGTCGTTGTCAAAATCTAGACTACATAGGTCTTATAAGTTTGGCATATCTGTATTCAAGGGTTATTATAGCTTTATTCCACGAGATTGTAGACCTAAGATAGCATGAATCCATTACTTGTATCAGTCAAAAGTTTTACGAAAGACAAAATTCAAAGTGCACAAAAATATAATTATGAGTTCCCTTACATGTAAATGATTAAAGCATCATCTCTCCTCGACATTTAGATATTAATACTCTACCTACTCTCTCTCTCTATCTCTCTCTCTCTCCCTCTCTCTCTCTCTCTCTCCCCCCCCTCTCTCTCTTTTTGAAGACACACAAATGAGACGTTGAGAGTCTAAAGATCAAGATTTATGGAGAAGTTGTGGATGTAGCTTTGATTAACACTGTATGGCGCACGAATTGCTCAAATTAAAGTTTCGATAGATTTTTAAAAATTATTTCTTTCATGTACAAAATATTAAAAAAGAAAAACATTTCAATGTAATTTTCTTACATATTTCATTGAGGATGTTCAAAAGTTTTTTTTTCTTTTTTTTTTTTTAAGAAGTGCTAAAATCTGGCTTGCAAGTTGCTTCTTAAAAATGTTGCTCAATATTGTATTTTTTGATAAATAAAAAAACATTTCTCAGAATAAATGGTAGTTTATGAAATTCAAACCGCCACAGAGCTTAAATAATTACAAAAAAAATATTATGATTTATTCGCAATAAAAGTTTTAAAAAAAAACGTCGGGCCATGGTTATAAAAAACCCGCCTTTAACGACAAAGGTGGTTCTTTAATGAAAGGAAATGTCTGTCTTTCATGCAGGTGGTCCAGGCAAATACATATGACAACTGATGGGACAAAAAATGGTTTATCCAATTGTGGTCGATGATCAGCGGCGTTAATGTTCTGTTTGTTGTTAACATTGGTTGCTGATTTTATTTTCTCGAAAAAGTGTCCGTAATGAAAAAAAGAACAACAAAATGTAGTTGTGTTTTTTTATTTTGTTGTAAATCTCAAGCCTTTGTGGAACGTTCTGAGTGAGTATTATTAGGCTGTGAATGACCTTAACGTACCTAGAAAAAAATGTGTTTTTTTTTATAAACTCAGCGAATAATACAATAATAAAATATTTTTAAGAGCACTTTGCTATAGTTATATGCATTTCGACATGGTAAAACTTTTGGAGGGCCTCTTAAAATATTCTGCTTTTATAAATAAATCTCTATCGCAGTGTGAAGGTGAAAAGTTGTTAAAATGTAACTACACATATGGACATTTTAACAAATTCTAAGCGTTAATTCTACCAAAGGCAGAGATTCGTAAGCTCGAAACATTTGTTTTAATGTTGTCTCATCTCTATGAAGCAATCAATAACGAAAACTAGATTTTCAAAAATATGCATGTGTTGCTCTATGCATGGAAACGCAATGGTGAAATTTTCATTCATCAATTTTCATATTAATCTTTAAAAAAAGAAATCCCAACCGGGCAGGTAAAATAGTCTTGCCATTATTACGGCTTTCGATGAGATCCATTCTCACTTATTAGTGCTGAGATTTGAAAATTTGTGGGGAAGTGGAAACAACATTTTTTGTTCAGATGCGGATATTTTAACCATGAAAAAAATACAACTCTTCCACAGATAGAGTGGGAAATTTTATATATTTATTTCATTGTTGTCTCATCGCCATCAAGCGATCAAAGATGCTCAGATTAAAACTTGCCATTAAGTAGGAGACGCTTTACTGATGAGGCATACCAGTGGTTTATAATATAGTCTCACCATGCTACAATAATTGCTGGTTTTGGACTTCTTTATATTCTTATAAGCTGTGGTAGTCTTCGTAAATAGGCAATCTTTGTAAATAAGCACATTGTAAATATCGTGCGCCCGGTTAAACATTCAATAAAACAGTTCCTTTAGATCTAGGATTTAGTGGAAGAATTCAATTAAATTTTTATGCAAACAGTTAATGGCAAAAAACATTGCTAGCAAAAAAGCAGCAAACACCTTTTTTTCAATTTTACAATATAAGTTTTATCAAGCTACTAAGAAAAAATATACAAATTTGAAAAAAAAAAATTACAACACCAAGAAATATATATTTTTTGTGATATCATGTACACAACTATTATATTTAATGGTTGAAAAAGAAGGCCAGATCACCGTTCAAGATGCACAAAAAGATGTATAAAATATAAGAAAAAGGAGCAAAGGGTGTCAAGTAAAATGCTGTGCAATGAAGAGCTGAGAAAGCGCGAATCAGTTGCCAATTACATACATGTACTTATTTCAATTCAAAGCAACGTAAAAATTAAAAAGTAGAAAAAGAGGAGGGGAGGGGGTATAAGAAGATAAAGAGGAGGAAGACAACGATGACTACGACGACGCACAGGGGGTGAGGAGGGGGGAAGAGGTTTGGGACAAGTCTCTAGGAAGAGTGGTGAAATAAGAGAAAGAAGGAGATCGGGACGAGATTTTTTTACAGTGAATGATATTAATTAGTTGGACAATATTTAAGAACTTTAGAAATTAAAACCTTCTTCGAATAATCTTTCTGGCCTTTCGTTGACTTGATCGTGTGACATATGATTATTTCTCCCTCTTATCTTATAAAGTCTTCATCATAATCAGTTTGAACTGATTTTTGCGTAATTGTTAGTATGCAGTCCAATTTGATGTCCTCAATTTCCAATTAAAAGAAAAAGTAACTGCCCAGTTTTGGGATGGTGCTTTACCTTTCCGAGCTGCTGGATGCCGTCCTTTTTTCTGAGGTAAACGCTGGTCTCCCGTTTACTGCATGGCTCGCCGGACGAAATTCCGAAAACTTTTGCCGCCGTGATCATGGCAACCCAGTCCTGCCGTCAAAGGATATCGTCAAGGGACTTATAAGCCCATCTTGTGGGGCGGTCATCCATCAATTTCCGGCATTCGGACAAAACATGCACAATCGTTTCTTCCTGTTCCCCAAACACACGACACACAGTAGTGGTAGACCAACCGCGTCGCGCTCGGTCCGACAGTGGGAGCGTGTGGCTCGCTTTTGCGCGGAATATTTGTACTACGTCGCACATGGACTCTGTAAGTAATGATTTACCTTGTAGGCTTCATAGAATTTGGGGAACCGTTCATCAGAACTCGGCGGTGCTGCGTCGCAGAACTGACCTAGCGTTTGACAGACTTGATGGTTTTCGTAGCTGTGGCGAGGTCCTTCATTGGTTCGCTAGTCCATCGGCTATTTTGTTGCTGATGACTCTCACATATTACGGTAGCCACTGGACCACGGTCCCCACTCCCTCCGTTTTCTGCAGGTTGTCTGCTAATAGCACCACCTTTCCCTTGTTTTCCCTACCAGATCCTGCCACAGCTTGCACCAAAGCTCGGCAATCTGTAAAGATGACCACGCCTGGTAGCGCAACTCCATCCCGCTGCCTCCAGATAACGACCCTTGACATTATTTTGTTGACAGCCTTCAACTCACAGCCTTCAACTTACACTCACAGTTGCAAGTCATTTCTCCCACTGGTCCGGATATCCGACATGTTTTTTGCCATTGGGCCACCGGATGTAGATCCCATAGCCTCCGTTCCAAATGCCCTCAGTTGAAAAGTCGTCCGAGTATACCAGTGCATACTCCCTGCCGTATTTGGCAATGGTTTCCAGGGACAAAGCTCTTAGAGCGAGGGAATACACCTTCTTTCCTGCCCATCGGTCTAATGTACAAGCTGGTTTCAAAGGAGTGGGCGCTCCTGGAGGGCCCATGGAACGGTGCCCGATCGGTGGGCACGTTGTACTTTGGGGAGAGGTCGTGGGCAACGCTAAAGACTGATGCCTTCTTTATTCGGCGGCGTTGCGTTGCGAATTCCTCTGCCATAGACCTGAGTGGCGTACTTCGTCTGTGCGAAGGTATCGATCCTGCGACAAGATGGTTTGCTTAGCCCTCCTGAGGCTAAGCGGCTCGCACCCTGCTGCGAGCTCCAGAATCGCGATTAGGATGCCCCGAAGAGCGCCCAGCAGGAGTCTCAGGACAGCGTTATGAGCCTTATCAAGCTTTTCCAGGGACGCTCGGCTGGCTAAATGCATTAGGTTTGCGTATTCCAGCACTGGTCGTATGAAGCTGACATGGATCGTTCTCAGGACTCGGGCGTAGCGCCTCAGTTTGTTTCCGCTAGCGTCTGCAAGATCTTTTCACACCTATCATCTTTGAAAGTATCCTGAACATATTCTGATTATCTATCTAATACTTCCTTCTTTTCCCTTATCTTTGTTACGTCTTTTGATTTGATGGATCCAGAGCTCTTGCAAATTGATTTTGTTACCACTCACATCCTTAATTTTAACATGCATGAATTAATTGTCTATATTTAACTTTTGCTCTATTTCCTGATATCAATTCATTCTTCTTTTGCCGCATGGTAGTTAACCTTGACTTTTTTTTTTCGTCTGGATCTTTGTATTTGGCTCCTTCAATTTTTTAATTTATTCTATCAAATCCAGTGTTTGTTTCTTTATTCATTTCCTAAGCCTTTCTCTTACCTTTTATGGCAATGTTAGTTCTCTATGATTTGATGGAGTGATTATTTCATCTCTATTGTTCTTCTACGTCTGAGAAGGTGTTTAGTGTCTCATATTTCTTTTGCACAGTTTTTAAGTATTAATCTAAATCATGTGCTTACTGCATAGAATAAGTCAATAAAACCCATCGCTACTGTTTTAGCTCAGAATTTTTTTTTTTGTCAATTGACCTTACAAAGTTGTGCTTTGGTTAGAAGTTTAAAAAATTACTTTAAAAAAAAAAGAAAAAAGCTCACGAGAATCCAACAGTAGGAAATGAGTTGCAGGCAAATAGAATTCAAAAGCAGAGATCCAACGGGAAGTAACTGTAGTATTCCCCATATTATAGGGTTCAGAAAAATGTTTCAGTGATTACCTTTCTTACTTTATTTACTTTCATACACGTAAGGAGAAATGATATTGGAATCACCTTAAAGACTAACGTTAAATCAAAATACAAGAGACAGACTGTGACAAAAAAAAGAAAAAAAAAACTGCTCGAGAGACATCGGGTTATGAAGACAGTAAAGAAAAATAACTGTCAGAAAGCGACGTAAGCAAAGAGAAATAGAGGCAAATAGAGAGAAATAGCTAAGGATTAAAATGAGGAAAAACAGACTAGAAAGAGCAGGATAAAGAGGATTAGCGAGCAAGATAGAGACAATGAGAACTAGAGAAAGTTAGGGGAAGTGTTAAGTGTTAAGCATAAAGATAAAGCACAAAGAAACTTTTTTAAAAGTGAAAAACAATGAAGCATCATTAGAACTACGATATATAGAGGAGGGGGGGGGGGGGGGGGGGGGGNNNNGAAAGAGAGAAAGAGAGAAGAGAGAGAGAGAGAACAGAGACAGATAGATAGAGAAACACACACATGTGAACATATATATGCAATATGTTTACATGAGTTTCATAATTTTTCTTTCCATATTCGGCTGGATATTTAGGTTGCAATAAAAACTGTTTCTTATCTGTTTGGAAAAGATGTCGACGGGTCCTCCGGCCACGCTGAGCATGTATGAAATATATAAGGGAGAGACTAGGCTGGAATCAACAACTAAAACAGTTTTATCCAAAAAAGAAAAAAAAGATGGAGGTACAGCTACTCATTTTGGTTAGTGAAATTTTGATAGTTTATGATAATTATCACACCTGAACAATCCGGAATAATTTTCTAAGGTTCTCAGTAACTTTGATCGCAGGAAAACTTTAATGGAGGTGTAGTTTAATGAATTTTTGTATGTACTTTTGTTTTTTCCAGTATGGGGGGAACGATGGCTCATCAGGTAGGGGCTGTTCGCTATCACGTGAGAGATCCAAGGCTCGAATCCCAGTCCGGGCAGGAGCATTTATCTTTGTTCTATTCTGTCCACCCAACATTAAATGGGTAGATAGTCTCTTTAGAACCGACAAAAGATAAGGCGGCGAGGAAAGCGATGCCAAACTACCTCAGAATTCTCAGGACCCTTTTCTTGGTTTTCCGACGTTTGGAACATGCATGGCACTCACTGTACTTTTTTAAAAATTCAGGTATACGATATCTTATGAAGAGGCAAAGCTAACGCTTCTGAATCGAATCCTCTAAACGACATTTTTAAATCTTCCGTTAGAGATTTGTGTCAGCGGCGACACACAAGGTCCACAAACACGATCATGTTTTCATTAGAGGATGCAATTTTTTTTTAATTGAAAGTATAAAAATTATCGCTATGAAAACTGTATCCTAAAGGTATGTGGACGATTTGTTGCCAATAATTTTGCGAATATTTTGGACCAGTATCAGTCTTAGTCGAAAAATGTGTCTAATTTAAATTCGTTTTGTAAATGCCTAGGGTACAAAAGCAAGATTGTTTGTTGAAACTACTGGACAATTAAGGAGCTACACTATTTTGGTAAATGTTTACCTCATTTTAGCTTTGTTTTGATTGGAATGCTGTGATAGTAGAACTGTATATTTCTTATTAAGAAATCTAGTTTAAAATCATGATTATGTCGTCTTTTGTTATCGGCAATCTAGGATATAGGTCCTATTTGTAATCGATTACTTTTCGGTTGGTTTGAGAGGTACTTAAAGATATTTTCATATTTCCAGAATGATTGGTAAGACATTAATAAAACTATGCATTGGTATAAAAATGCAATTTTAGGCACAATTTTTTATATCAATAAAATGTTTGAGAAGATGATTTATATTATTTAGTTTGGTTAGATATCAAAGTATGATAAATTATACATTGTTAAGTAGCCTGTATCCAATAGGTTCCTTCCCCCCTCTTGTCAAACGTTTGCTTCTTTTAAATACCCGTCATTTATTTGTTTCGTTAATTTTATTCTAGAATCTTTTCAGTAAGAATAAAATCTATTTCACGCGCATTCATAAAGCCATAATTCTCCACTATCAGTCTCCACCTAATGGCTAAATATGCTAACGGCACAATTTATTCGTAGAACTCTAGTTCAGTTAAGGACAAAACGTTGAGCGATACAGGGACCACTTACACACATGATTAAATCTCACTATGTCAACGACTATTCGACTGGGCACACTGACTATTCCACGGCGATTGATCAAGTTTTCCTCAACTTCTGGCAACAGGAAGAAGTTTAGCTCAAGTCAAATCTAAAAGGTTACCAATCAATCAAGGTTTTGTGTGTGTGTGCTTGTTGGTTTCTCTACCAAGGCTCCCTTTTTTAAAAAAGAGAAAATTCGTGTTAATTAGAAATCCATTCAACCCCAATAATAATAATAATTACAGCCCTTTTAATTTATTTTTACTCTAATGAAAATTAAATCAGTCATTAAAAAAAATTAATTTGCTTAAAGTCATTCAACATCATTTATTTAACTTCCTAACGAGAATTCGACAATGATCTTTATAATATAGGATAAAATTTCGTTTCATAAAACTTCTTTTTCAAGGCGTGTTAGAATAGAATATAATGACGGTTTTTTAAGGCTTTCTTTAATTTAAATATTAAACGAGAATAGCAGGAAAAAACAGCAAAAAATCAATCATCATTACTTTTATATTTTTGAAATAAATTTTCTGTCTCTTCTACCGATCATTTTTTTTTTCCTGTTAAGAAAAAGGACATGATTAGACTAATAGATGATTGTCTAAAAATAAATCCCGCATTAAAACGAGAATTATAGCACTTACACGGTATCGTGTACTTGCGCACTTAAGTATGTTATTTCATTAGCGAAAAAGTTGGAAGAGAGCAGTAAAGGAATTTTTATTATAATCATATGAAAAACTGTTATTTTGAATACCTGAAAATTCAAGTTTTTAATACATACACAACCCATCTCTCCCTTCTGCACTGTTTTATTTATGGATAACAGTATGTATTTTGTCCGCAGGTCGCTGGCCTATGAGACCTTGCTTTATCGCGGATAAACATTTACATTAAAATTACAGACATGTCTCCTCACTTATATGTGAGTCTATTTGATTCAAAAGTCTGGTCTAGTTATTTGTGATTGGATCGATTCAGAATTTTGCGGATATCAAATTTTTATCCGCTGTCAGACCTGGGGATTGGAGATAGTCAAGCTGATTATTTGAAACAGAAC
>BLXT01007365.1:2437084-2447662 GCA_019648995.1 Plakobranchus ocellatus | reverse complement strand
CCCCCCCCCCCCCCCCGCGCTTTCTGCTCCTCCTAGCTTTTGACCCTTTTCTCTACCTTTGACCCTACAATATGGTATTGTTATGACAAGCTGTGTTCTTAATGTGTACATAAATGCTTATACAAAATGGTTACTGATGCCTCAGGTGTATGGTGAATGAATTTTTTCCGGCTTTCATGCGCAGTCCGATCGTGACATTGGTTTGGCCTGGATTCGATAGGGAGATTGAGATGAAAGGATTCCTGACCAAGAGAGCAGCAGGACAAAATTGTGTTGTCGGTTCGTGTCAAGAATATCCGATCTGATGCAATACGATAAAGAAAGAGTTAATAAAAGAGTGTGCAAGACAGAAAAGAAAAAGGAATAATATCAACTAAAAATTATTTAAGAAAGCAGCCTTGCTGCTACAAGAAAAAGCAAATTGAAATATGTCGTCTATATAAATCATCTTATATCGATCCTTTCTCAAATAGCTATACTATCTAGATACTATACAGGTTATCAAAACAACAACAACAACAACAACAACAACAACAACAACAACAACAACAACAACAACATTAGCAATAAAACAAATAAAAATAAACAAAAACATGAACACATAACTGAAAATCATTTTCTTTCGATTAATGACTTAACATTGCAGGACAATGCTTGAACACAATATTGAAAAAAAAAATTCAAATTGTGCCTTTTAAAATGTTTCTGGCTCTAGTCATGTGCAGCAGTAAACAGAATAAGCAACACATACAAATGGTTTTCTGGAACGATTTCCCTATGTTTGATAGCCCATGTATTTGGTTTCAAACTTGTTTGCAGTATTTAAGACGATTTTTTGCTTATGCAAAAATTTTGAATCTGGGCATTTCGCTAAAACCTTAGCGGCCATTTGCCAGTGGCATCATAGGGTGATCTCTGTCTTTAGGACCCTTCACCAGTGCCTTTTAAAATGTTTCTGGCTCTAGTCATTTGCAGCAGTAAACAGAAAAAGCAACACATACAAATGTTTTTTTGGAACGATTTCCCTATGTTTGATAGCCCATGTATTTGGTTTCAATGTTATTTGCAGTATTTAAGACGATTTTTTGCTTATGCAAAAATTTTGAATCTGGGCATTTCGCTAAAACCTTAGCGGCCATTTGCCAGTGGCATCACAGGGTGATCTCTGTCTTTAGGACCCTTCACCAGGCCAGGGCGACGGGTAGAGAGATTTGAACCCGTGACACAGGGAAACTCACGAGAGAAAATCAGATCCAAAAACTTTAAAAAAGAAGAAAAAAATGTGTGACCGCCCAAGACTTTCGGCTTCACTGAGATTTTGCACTGTAATTTTATTGAATTTGGAAAGATATGATAAAAGAGATATACTGTTAATGTCTTATGAGATCAAGATGTAGAAATCTTACAATCGTGATCAAATTGAACTACAGTTTTTTAGAACCTTTATCAGAAGGCATAGTAATTAAAATTCGCATAGATGTGAAGCTTGAAATAACTCGATGCAGATATTGAAATCTTCATAACATACACATTTCAGATGCTTTGTAAGATGACATTGTAATCTACATAAGGAAAAATCAAATACATTCTATCAAACATAGCTTGTAAAGACATAACATTAGCAAAACGATGTACCTCAATAATAATTTTCTAATGTATTTATCTGCTTAATTATATTTTCTTTTCCTATCTCTGAACCCACCATCAACCTTAGAACCGAAGCATAAAAATGGTTCTGTCGTCGATTATCTTCAATCGCTCCAACCAATAACAGCCAATCTAAACTAGATCTATTGATATGGCTGATATCTTGGTAAGCGGCTGATCGAATGCGTTATTGCCCGACTCTATTCTGATTTTTTTATCTACCATCACTGCCTCCGCCCCTCCCCAACAGCCAAATCTCCTGACCCTCTAGTCCTTGTTTTTTTGGCTCTCATTTGTGATGACAAGACATTCATCGCTCCGACCTTAAACGCTGCTATGAATTTAAATGTGGCTTGTTTTCCCCCAACTTACCTCCGGTCGCAGCATTCTGTTCCATGGCTGTGATGGGCTTCAAAGGAGAGATAAAGTGGGAAGCTATCAAATGTAATTTCAAGCCATCAAGCTTTAAATAATAGATACAAATGATAGAGAGACGGAAACGCCTCGAGTTTGATAATATCAAATGCAAGCATGGAACAATCATTAATCATTATGAACATTTACATGAGAGGGGGGAAAAGAGGCAATACAGATATGTTTTTTCGCTTTTAATATGTCTACCTGTCCTGGGCATGACGTTAAACTGCATCCATCGGAAAATCGGCGATTAAACCGGTAACCCCATCAATTTTTAATTGATGAAGAGGGTAGTGGGACCCAGGAGGATTAAAAATAAGACCTGCAAAGGGCGGAGGATCCTTAATAGGACAACGGCCAACATAGATTACCACTGCCTTGTAGGTAAGTTGCAAGACGAAGGTTAGCGGAGAATCCGTACACAAACCAGCAGTAGGCAAGGCGAAACCACTGCTGTATAGCTTCCCAAGCAAAAAAAAAAAAAAAAACAACATTAGCCAAAATCATACTGAAACCTTAATTATCAACGCTAAGGGGGTTTGTGATTCCAATTAAAAAACCACTCGTTCAGTATGGATAGCCATGTGCAGCAAGTGGTTCCAGGTCGTCATCCTGTGAAGATGTAAAAGTAAAAAAGTTACATGAAGAAATAGAAAAAGCAAAAGGCTCTCTAAAATCCCAGGACATCAGAATAGTAATGGAAGATTTCAATGCAAAAGTTGGGGATGAAAGAGTAGAAGATGTTGTTGGGCAAAAGGGCATAGGGGCTGTAAATGAGCAAGAAAGTAGGCAAATTGAATGGTTCCAAATCAATGATTTTACTATCACAATACTTGGTATCAAAACCACCCTAAGCGACAGTTAATTTGGAAGAGCCCTGGAGATAGAAGTAGAAACAAAATAGATTACATACTCATTGAAAAACGACTCTGAAAGCCATCAAAACATTGAAGTCACTGCCGGGAGCCGACTGTGATTCAGATCATATTCCAGTAATGTGTATATTTCAGATAAAACTCAAGAAATTAAGAAAGGCAAAATCATAAATTCCAAATGGATTACTAAAATCTAATGAAAAACTAAGAGACAAAATTGATATAGCCGTGCACAACAAATATGAAAGTCTAAATAACATCTCTGAACCAGAAGAAATATGGTCAGAAATGAAAAATTCACTTAAACTCATTCAGGACGTGGGCTAATTCCACCTCCAGACGTAACGAGTTTCCACTTTTGGACGCACTGAAAAAATAGGCTGCCTAAAAGTTGCGGGTGGGGGTCACTTAAAATGTTCTATCTTTGGCTGTACTGCAAACACAGAGTTGGGACAGGTACCAATAGAAAGGAAATAAAATTATCTTCCTGAATATGTGTACTTTGATAGCATTTGCGTTGTTTCTTTTGTAATCTCATCCACTGAAATTACATGGTAAAAAAAATTTTTTTTTAATTGGTCAAATTTTACTCTTACCGTGATCAAAACAAAAACAAGGAAGGCCTCAGCGGAGTCAGAATGGTCATCAAGTAAAAATATATCCAATTCTGAATAAATCACCACCTTTTTCTTGTCTCTATGTTCAAAATTGTATTTTTTATGAATTTTCAAAGATTACACTATATGAAGCTAAAAAACACACAATATTTATGAAAAAGGGAATGAAAAAACTGTAGGCCTACTATTTACAACTGTTTACAGTTTGTGGATAAATTGAATTTACTTATCATATGATATTTATCAGAGCAGAACTAATACCTAATCTGATTCTGAATTACTTGATCTATCTGATTCATTGAAGCTATAATAAGAAATCCTCATCTTCATCAATAGCATAGTCGTCACTTTCAGCTAACTGATAGGTAGCCTAATAGTATGCTTATCTCTTGAAAAATTAGCATAGCAAGTTTTAAAACGATTATAATTTAGAGTTTTTTTTAATATTTGAACAAGATTTACAATTTTTTTTATAGGCCTAATTCAAAGTTAGTGAACTGAAAGAAAGAACGAATCTCGATCTCTAGATCTAGATCTACAAGAACAAACAATGCGCGCTTTGAGTAGAATTTCGATACAAAGTAAGGAAGAAAACCACGAAAACGGAAGTGAAAATGATAAATATTGCAGTAAAACTTGGTTCAGGTCGACAAATAATGGATTGGATTAGTATATGTCGCTTAAAATCAAGAATAGCGGAGCAACGGAGCGTCCGTTGCTGCGACCTGTTGTTGGACCAGGTAGCAACGGACGCTCCGTCGCTGCGACCAGATTTGACCCACCTTATCAACGGAGGCTCCGTTGGTACGACCTTTTTGAAGTCATAGGAAAAAATGTTCCCCAAAGAGATAAAAAAAGGAGTATAAGAAATGGATAAACAAAGAAATACTTGATTTAATGGAAGAAGTACAAAGACCTAAACAGAATCTAAGCTCAGTAGTTTTAGAGAGCGAAAGAATGGGCCTGTGTTTGAATTAAAGAAAATGGAAAGTATGGTCATCTCAAAAAAGTCCTCTAATCCCAAGTGCAATCTCGTTAGCAAAGCCGAACAAATCAAACAAGTTACACAATTCAAATATCTCCGTTACCTGATAACATCAGAAGGCAGGTGCACAAGTGAAATAAGTAAAAAAAAGCCATGGCCAAAGATACATTCCCAAAAATGAAACCATAACTGGCAAATAGAAACATAAGTAAGAAAACCAAAATAAGGGTAATTAAAACATATGGTAGTGAGTGTTGGACAATAAACAAAAAAATAGAGAAAAAACTAGAAGCAGTAGAGATGTAGTTAGGGTTAAAGTTAAGGTTAGGTCTGCAGTTAGGCTTTAGGGTAGGGTTAGGGTGAAGGTTAGAGTAAGAATTAGGATTAGGGTACGTGTTCGATTTAGGGTTAGGGATAAGATTAGGGTTAGATTAAGGTTCGGTTAGGGTTATGGTGAGGGTTAGGATTATAGTTAGGGTTACGTTTAGGGATAGTGTTAGGGTTATGGTGGGGGTGAGGCCTAGGGTTAAAGTTGGTGTAAAAGTTAGGATCAGTGTGGGGTTAGGACTGAGGCTAGGATTAAGGTTAGGGTTAGGGTTAGGGTTAATATCAGGTTTAGAGTAGATGTTAGGGTAAGGATTAGGATTAGGTTTAGGTTTAAAGTTAGGGTTAGGGTTAGGGTGAGGATAAGGATATGGATTAGGGTTAGCGTTATAGTTAGGGTTAGAGTGAGGGTTAGGGTTAGAATTAGTGTTAAGGTTAGGTTTCGGTTAAGGGTTAAGGTAACTGTTAGAGTTTGGAGTAAGGTTTTAAGTTTAGTGTAGGGTCGAGCTTACTGTGAGGATTGCGTTTACGGTTAGCATTAGAGTTTTTCTTAAAGTTAGGTTTTGGGTTAGAGTTAAGATTAAGGTTTAGATTAAGGTAAGGGTTTGGATTAATTTCATGTTTCGGGTTAGTGTATTGTTTGGGGTTAGGATTCGGGTGAGGGTTAAAGTTGTTGTTAAGGTTAGGGTAAAGGTAAGGGTAAGAGATCATATTCTCTTTAGGGAAAGTATTCGGTTAATTTTTGGGTTAGGTTTAGGGTTACTGTTAGGTTTACTGTCAGGGTCAGAGTTAGGGTTAAGGTTAAGGTGAGGGTTAGGAAAAGGTTAGGACTAGGATTTTGTTAGGATCAGCGTTATTGAAATGGTTATGGTTAGAGTTAGGATCAGGTTTAGGGTTGGGTTAGGAGTTGATTAAGAGTTAAGGTTGGGCATAAGATTAGTGTTAAGTTCAGGGCTAGGATTTAGGTAACTGGAATGGGAAGGATTGGGTTAGGGTTAAGCTTGAGGTTAAGACTAAGATCATGGTTAGGGTAAGGCGTAGATTTAGGGTTATGCTAAGGGTAAGGCTGAGGGTGTCGGTTATAGTCATAATTGAAGTTAGGGTAAGGGTAAAAGTTACGCGTTAGCGTTATGCTTGGGATTAGGGTTAAATTTTATGTTAGGGTGAGACGAAGGGTTAGGGTTTAGGTTAGAGTTAGAATTAAGGTTAAGGGTTGTTCAAGGGTCAGCCTTAAATTTAGGCTCAGAGTTAGTGTAGCGGTTAGAGTTAGGATTAGGGTTATTGTTAGGGTAAAGGTCATGTATAAGATTAAGGTTAGGTTTAGGATTAGGTTGAGGGTGAGACTAAGCGTTTTGTAAGGTTAAGGATGAGGATTATGATTGGTTTTTTGGGTTAGGGGTTAGGCTTAGGGTAAGGTTAGAGGTTAGGAATAGAGTGAGAGTTAGGATTAGACTTTGGGTTAGGGTTTGGGTTTTTCTTAGAGTTACGATTAAGGTTAGGATGAGGGTTATGGTTTGGATTAGGGTTAATGTTTGTGTTAGAGTTAGGGCTAGGGTTTGGGTTAGGGTTAGGGTAAATATAAGGGTATTGTTGGGGTACGGTTGAGGGTTATGGTGAGGGTTAGGATAAGGGTAGGGTTTAGAAATAGTTAGGGTTAGGGTTACAGTTACGGTTAGGGTTAGCGTTACGGGAAGGGTTAATCTAAGGGTTAGGGTTATGGTTATAGATATGTTTAGGATAAGGGTTAGGGTGAGGGTTACGGTAAGGGTTTGGTTTAGAGTTACCGTTAGGTTTAGGGTTAGCTTTAGATTTGCATTAGAGTTAGGATAGGATTTAGGGTTAAATTTAGGGCTCGAGTTCGGGTTAGGCTGAGCATTATGAATAGGGTTAATAATAGGGTAGGGTTAACATTAGGGTTTGGGTTTGTGTTAGGATTCCCGTTAGGGTTTGGTTTGGGAAGAGGGTTAGGGTTAGCGTTACGGTTAAGGTTGAGTTTAGAGTTGGGGTTAAATTAAGGGTAAGAGTTAGGGTTAGGGTTAATGTGTGGGTTAGGTTATTGGTTAGGGTTAATGTGTGGGTTAGGTTATTAGTTAGGGTTAAGGTTAGGGTTAGGTTTAGGCTTTTGGTTAGGGTTAAGGAATGGTTTTGGATTAGGGTTAGGATTAGGGCTAGGATTGAGGTTAGGATTAGAGTTTGGTTAGCGTTATTGTAAGTTTTTGGATTAGGGTTAGGTCTAGGGATTGTGTTAGGGATAGGTTTAGAGTTAGGGTTAGGGTTAGGGCTTGAGTGAGGGTTAAAGTTAGGGTTAGGGTTTGGGTTAGGGTTAGGGATACGTCAGGGTTACGGTTAGGGTTAGAGTTAGAGTGTGGGTTGGGGTTAGCGTTTGGCCTTGGGCTAGAGTTAGGGTTAGGATTAGGGATAGGGTTAGGGTTACAGTTAGGGTTATCGTTAGGGTTAGGGTTAGGATTAAATAAGCTATGGGATAAGGAAAATCGTTTGCCTTAGTGTTTGGTTTTGTGTTACAGTTAGGATTAAGGTTAAGGTCAGGATTAGGATCAGGGTTATCGTTAGGATTATGGTTAGTGTTAAGTTTATGGTCAGGGTTTGGCTCAAGTTGTGGATAAGGTAAGGATACGCGTTAGGGTAAGGGTTGAGGTTTGGGTAAGTTTTAAGGTTAGAATTAGGGTTATGATAGAATCTGAATAAATCAGTTTTTATTTTTGGGAAATAGGTTAGGTTTAGCTTAAGGTTAGACTTACTGAAAGGTAAGGGTAAGGGTTTGCGTTAGAGTTAGGGTTAGGATAAAGGTTAGGGTTCTGATTAGGGTTAGGGTCAGAATTTGGGTTAGGGTTATGGTTAAGTTAGGTTAAAGTTAGAGTTAGGATAAGGGTTGAGGTTAGGGTATGCGTATGAATTTCCTTTGGTTTTGATGAGGGTTAGGGTAAGGGGTGAGGATTAGGGTTAAGATAGGTATTAAAGTTATTGTTTCGTTGAGGGTTGAGGTTAGGGTCAGGGTTAACATTAGGGTTAAAGGAAGGGTAAGGGTTGGGGTTAGGGTTGGTTAAGGCTAGGGTTTCGGTAAGATTAAAGGTTATGGTTAGGGTTTGGGTTATGGTTAAAGTTAGGGTAAGGGTTAGGCTAAGGGTTAGGTTTGAGATATAGGGTTAGAGTAGGTTTGGGTTTTATTTTAGGGTTAAGGATGCGAAAAAGGGTTAGGGTTAGGGTTAGGGCTAGTCTTAGTGTTAGGGGTAGTGTTGGGTTAAAAATTAGGGAAAGCGTGAATGTAAGTGTTATGATTAGGGTACGGGTTATGGTTTTGGTTTGGATAAGGGTTGAAGTTAAAGTTAGAGTTAATATGGTGAGGGTTAGGATTAGAGTTATGGTTAGGATAAGGGATAGGGTTAAGAATATGGTGAGAGTTAGGATTAGAGTTAGGGTCAGGGTTAATGTTTCAATTTAACAACTAAGGGCAACTCAATATAACACAGCATTGATTTCCCAAGATGCAATTACAAACAATTTAAAACCGGCCAAATTGCCATGCAAGACCATTCACACAGACTTCCATGAACTTTCTCATTATGCCCTAACACTTACCCATCCTTAAAACAAACCCTTAAATTAATCCTGACCATAAACTTAACAATAACCCTAATACTAAGCCTAAACCCTAATCCTGACCGTAAACAATACCCTAACTCTAACTCTAGCGTAAACATGAACCCTAACCCTAACTATAATCTATCCTATCCCTTACCCTAATCCTGACCCTAACACATGCCCTCTCAATACCCCTAACGTAATCCCGAACCGTAACCCAATCTTTACCCTAACCCTAACACAAATTCTAACCCCAACGCTACTCATAACTCTAAACCTATTCCTATCCTTAACCCTAACCATAACCTTAACAATGACCCTAACCGTAACCTTTATCCTAAACCTAACCCAACACCAAACACTGAAGCAAACTATATTCCTTACAATAACCCAAACTCCAACCCTAACCCTATCCTTTATCACAACCTAACGCTAAACCTAACCCTAACCCTTACCAAAACTCTGATCCAAACCCTAAACCTAACCCTAACTCTAACCCTAAACCTAACTTTAACCCTTATCCTCACCCTAACCTAACTCTAACTTTAACCCTAACCCTAACCCTGAATCCAACTCTAACCCTTACACACATCATAATTCTAACCCCAACACTAACACTAATCCTAAACTTAACCCTAACTCTAACCATTACCTTAACCGTGACAATAAACCTAACTCTAATTGCACCCTAACCCCCATTTTCATTCTTTTTCTAACCCTTACGCTAACCCTAGCCCTTACTATAATTTCAACCGCAAATATAAGCCTAACCACAACTCAAACCATAATCCTAACCCAAACCTTACCCATAATCCTAGCCCTAAACTTAAGGCTAAGTCTAACTTTAACATAACTCTAACCTTTAACCTTATCACTAACCCCAATCCTAGCCTTAGAGTAACCCTAACCTTTAGCCATAACCCCGAGGTTAATCTAGCACTAACCATGACAGTAAAATTAACATTAACTCTAACCCTAACTCTTAGCCTAATCTTAACTCTAACCTAATTTTATGACAATCCATACCCAAATCATAAAACTAACTCTTACACTAATCGATAACACCATACCACTAACATTAACTCTAACATAATCCTACCTATACCCTAACACTAATCCTAACCCTACGAAAACCCTAAGCTTAATTCTAATCCTAATTCTTACTTTAAAGCTTACCCAAAACCGTATCCTTACTCTGACTCCTATCCTTACCCTAATAAAAAGTGTAACCCTAACCCTAGCACCTACCCTAATCCCTAACCCTAACCCAAATCCTAACTCTGGCACTGATTCTAAACTTAAATCTAAAGCTAAGCTTTCCTTTAACCCTAACCTTAACCCTCATTCTAACCCAAAATTCTAAGATTAACCCTAACTTTAGCCCCTAACCCTAACCAGTCCCTAACACTTCGCCTAACCCTAACAAGAAACCCAACCCCAAACCTTGTCTTAACCCTAACTCTAACCGAAATCCTAACCCTAATCCTAACCCTAATCCTAGACCCAAGCTAACGCTAACCCTAACCCTAATTTTTATCATTACCGTAACCCTTACTCCAAACCCAAATGATAAACTCTAATCCTTATTTTAACCAGACCCTAACCCTCACCCTAACCTTAACCCTAACCGTGTCCTTAACTCTCACCCTAAGCTTAACAATCACCTTAGACCTAACCCTTTATTTAACCCTTACCCTAACTCTATCTCTAACCCCCTTTTTCTACCCAATTATTACTCTAATTCTAACTCTGGTTCTAATCCTAAACATTGATCTAAACCTAACCTTTACCTTAACCCTAATTGTAACCCCAACCTTAATTATAATCCTAATCCTAACACTAACACTAAACCTAACTCTTACCCTATCCCTAACCCTAAATCTTTGACCCTATTATGACCCTAATCCTAACACTACCCTAACTCTAAATTTTATTGTAACCCTTACCCAAACCGTAACACTAATCCAAACAATAACCCTAAATCTAACCCTAACTCTAACGCTAACCTTAACCGTAACCCCATCCCAACCCTAACCTGTAACACTACCCGAACAATGACCCTTACCTGACCTTAAATCCAACGTTAACAAGAACCCTAACCCTAAACTCCAAA
>BLXT01007365.1:2043931-2053979 GCA_019648995.1 Plakobranchus ocellatus | reverse complement strand
GTAGTAGTAGTAGTAGTAGTAGTAGTAGTAGTAGTAGTAGTAGTAGTAGTAGTAGTAGTAGTAGTAGTAGCAGCAGTAGTAGAGTAGTAGTAGTAGTTCTTGTTGCTGTTTTTGTTGTTACTGTTTTCGATAATGTCGCTGTCGTTGCATTATCATAGCAAATGTTCTTATAATTATCATTGGAATCCCTCTCCTCCAGCGCCTTCACCATCAACACCGTCGACAGCATATATCCATATATATCCATATTCTTCCATTGACAACACACTCCGTGACCAAACACAGCTCTACAAGGTGTTCAATTTCTACAACATGGAGTTGCACTCTGAGGAGAATTTCATTTTAGACGATTGCATTATTTAAAAAGCAAGTGAACAATCGTTGAAAGTGTTGGAAAGCATGCGAGTTTATATGTTTAAATACCTTCCATCTTTTTTCTTTCCTTTTGTTGTTTCTTTAGAATTTCTTTAGCGTGCTCCGGAATAAAGTTCTTAATAGGAAATATCCTTAGCCTTAAACTAATCTGAGGGAAAGGCACAATTTTTCAGAGGACAATTCTTAGATAAAATGAAGAACAGAGTGCGAGATAGAGAGTGAGAGAGAGAGAGAGAGAGAGAGATAGAGAGAGAGAGACAGACAGATAGACAGACAGACAGACAGACAGACAGACAGACAGACAGACAGACAGATAGACAGACAGACAGAGAGACAGACAGACAAACATAAGCCCACAGGTACGGAAAGAAAAGTTAGAGTGAAAGAGAAAGACAGATAGACGGACAGACAGACAGACAGACAGACATAATATGACAGAGCAACTGAACTTTGACTGAAAGATAACGAGGCCAGAGTAGAATGGAAAAAGACACGTGAGGCAAGGAGACAGAAAAAGAGCGGATGAAATAGGCAGCCGAAATAGCTAAACTCGTAAAGACAGATGTGAGAAAAAAAAAACATTACAATTTCTGTTTTCTTAACCAAAGCACAAACATGACGCTTTTAACCCTAGTCGCGTTAGAGCTTTTACATTAACCCTGTTCGGGCAAGAACTTTTACAGGCGAGATCACTCACGCTGGTGAAGTTTGCTGAAAGAGGGAATCGCGTGCCAGGAGCAATTTCTCTTTTGGTAGGAGTTTGACTAAACACAAGGCCGGGGAATCATCACCAAATCGAGTACTAGTATAACATAGGGAGTTTGATGACACTGGAGTTTGAGAACGGGTAATCAAACCTGCGTGGATCCTTTGCCGCCGATTAGAATCCCGACATTTGTGTCCAGCCTAACACTAGTCCTAACTTTTGAAGTTTTGTGAAGAAAGTTAGCAATTATTACAATATTTATGTGATGCAATAAAGGGGTTCCAATGACATGAAATAGTAGGGGGAAAATCATTTTTAATCGAAAAGGTCCATAAAAGGATTGTAGTCTTTGGGTGCTCGGTTTTTCGCTGCTTGCTCTAGTGTGAAGATTTGGCCGCAGATGTCGATATTGAACTGATTATCAGTGACAGCATGTTTTTAGGGCGACGACATAGATTTCAAGTCAAGCGTTTCTTTATTTATATGCAATTTCTGGGAGTTTCTAGGAGTAATGTGGCCCCAAACTAAGCAGGAGCATCCAGGGGTTATATCGTTACATTAAGGGGAAAAAATCCGTAAAAAGGAAAAGACCCATGACATGACGTAATGATGAAGGTCAGAAATAAGACGTAGGGATTGATATGAAGAATCCTATCTTAAGGAAGACGAAAATGAGATTCTCCTAAAGAAAGAACGGGAAAAGAAAAATACATAGAGGAGAATTTTTATCGAAAGAAAAAAAGGGGGGAGGGAGAGGGGGAGAGAGAGAGAGAGAGAGAGAGAGAGAGAGAGAGAGAGAAGGAAAAAGAGAGAGAGAGAGAATGAGAAAGAGAATTTGTTTGTTTGTTTTTTGTATATAGCCAGTCCACAACAAGGTGATCTCAGGCTTTCAGGCCCTCCGTCAGGCCAGGACGCCGGTGGCGGGGCTCGAACCCGCGACAGAAGGGTCCCTGCAGATCTCAGGGCGGACTCACTAGCCACTGTGCCACCGACGCCGAGAAAGAGAGAGAGAATGAAAAAGAGAGAGAGAGTGTGAGAGAGAGAGAGAGAGAGAGAGAGAGAGAGAGAGAGAGAGAGAGAGAGAATGCTGGAGTGAGTACAGAACAAACAACACACAAAAAGTTTCGTTTAGATTTTTCCCATCTAGTCCGTCCACATCACCATAATCTCTGGCTTTCAGACCGCTTATAGTAAGAGAGTCGTTGACGGCTTCGAACCCATGACGAAAAGATCCCTGAGGATTGCTGTAGCCGCTAAGGCTATCAACGCCTCGTACATAAATATATATAGAAACAGAAATCTGGGTCCCTCAAAAATCAAAGAATGCTCTATTTTGTTTTTACTTGAATTGTGTCAAAGAGGGCCTCAAACTTCCGAAATATTGAGGTGTTTTCTTAAAGCATTTTTTTTTCTTACGGTTTTTTATGCTTGTACCACATCCAAGTACGCGACAGAGTACAACGGAGAATTGTACTTGTAGAGGGGGGTTGTATCAATCAGCCTTTTTCAAAACATTGTATGTGTAGGTTTGTGTGGCGTTCAAACCAACCAATCTAGAGAAAGTTGTATCAATCAGCCTTTTTCAAAACATCGTATGTGTAGGTTTGTGTGGCGTTCAAACCAACCAATCTAGCTCTAGGAAAGTTGTATCAACCAGCCTTTTTCAAAACATTGTGTGTGTAAGTTTGTGTGGCGTTCAAACCAACCAATCTAGCTCTAGGAAAGTTGTATCAATCAGCCTTTTTCAAAACATCGTATGTGTAGGTTTGTGTGGCGTTCAAACCAACCAATCTAGAGAAAGTTGTATCAATCAGCCTTTTTCAAACCATTGTATGAGAAGGTTTGTGTGGCGCTCAAACCAACCAATCTAGAGGAGGGTTGTATCAATCAGCCTTTTTCGAAACATCATATGAGTAGGTTTGTGTTTCGTTCAAAACAACCAATCTAGAGGAGGTTTGTATCAATCAGCCTTTTTCGAAACATCATATGAGTAGGTTTGTGTTTCGTTCAAACCAACCAATCTAGAGGAGGGTTGTATCAATCAGCCTTTTTCAAAACATCATGATAATGTGTAGGTTTGTGTGGCGTTCAAACCAACCAATCTAGAGGAGGGTTGTATCAATCAGCCTTTTTCGAAACATCATATGAGTAGGTTTGTGTTTCGTTCAAACCAACCAATCTCCTAATTATAATTTTTTTGGCGCATCATAAAGCATACCTAATTCTATTATTTATCCAAAGTCCAGGAGAAAGTTAATTAAAACAAGATAACGTTACGTCCAAAGTTACACAACTTCTCTCACTGGAATATTATGCTGAGCAAAAAAGATTGAGGAAATAAACCAGTTTTGAGAAATACGTTTACAAATTTTAATACAAATGTAAAAAAGCTTGGACTATATCTCGTTATTGTCCTATTAATTTGCTCAGATAAGACTGTTGTTAACAGACATATGGAACGTTAAACTTTGTGGAGAACTTTGGTTAACCTCGTGCAACACTGTCTTGCGACGGGAAACGTGAATGAGAAACTTAATAATAAACATGTTCGTAGAGCTAGGTCTATAAAAAAAAACTACTTTGATGCCTCTACTTGTGTGGGCCTTCACCATCAGCCTCCATCCATATGTCTACAGCAGCTTGTACAACTGATGCAGCATAGTCCTCGCCACACAATGATGAAGCCAGTTGAAAGGCGCCGTAATTCCAGCACAAATAAACTCCTTCTGCCTCGAAAAGAGTATGGCAGAATGGAGCAGCCCCCACCCCCACCCCCTTTTTGTTGTTTCTCTATAGAGGCGTGTGCGTGTGTGTGTGTATGTGGAGGAGAAAGGTAAAGGAAAGGAGAGTGGTGTGGAATGAGGAGGGACTGCTATTACATTTATTTGCATGGTTAGTACAAATGTCAAAAGTCATCGTCAGGAACGTTTCGCCTTGCTCAGCATGTGCTTCTTTCTTTTCAAGACCGCAAGGATGGAACAAAAAGGGAAATACGTTTTGTATTGTTTTACTTTTCTTGAGTTTCCTACAGGAATAGCATGCGATGATTCTATCAAATTGAATTCATGCTCGTACACCTATTTTTTTTCATTAAATTTTATCTGAATTTTTTTTTCATACCTAGGAAAATCTTAAGTAAAAACAATGTTAGACAAAAGATTGGACAGATGGATATAAGAGAAAAGACTAATTTAAAGATCCTTTGGTGTTTGTTTTCCTAATGTTAATGAAGTATGAACAGATAGATGCAGCTGAGAGAGGCTAGACCGCTGAAGTTTCTTTTATACTAAATCTTGATAATGTTTTTAGGAATAAGTGCTACAGTTGAAAAGCCTTTAAACATAATTAATATAACAGCCTGATTTTTTTTTTTTTTTTTTTTTTTTGCAGCAAGTATTATTTAGAGCTAAAAAAGCAACCTTGCAAAGTATACAAGTTAAGAAGATAATCCTAGCTGAGGTATCACGCAGCTTTTTAGCGTTGAACCCACATCCTCGACTTCTGAATGAATTTTATCCTTCTCAAAATCTTTTCTAAAAATCGATGTATAACAATGTTAATGTGTTCAAAACAAATCACACACATCTCGAATGTTACTCCTTTGCTTTGAGTTCGCGACAGTACTGCACAGCTACGATCGAGCGTCCTGAAATGCCTGGAGCAATCTGCATTTCCCAGTGGTAAGACTTTTCGGTACAAAGTGGCCGGAGAGGCAGGAGACTGTGGTGTAGAATGAGAAGGCCCATGCTTCAAAGTGACAGCCAGGCTAATGGAAACGTCGGATTGAGGGAGAAACTGTGTGAGTGTAACTGGCCCTTCCTCTGGCACCCCAGGCCCGTCAGGATCACTGGCAAGCTACCGTGGTGACGTCAGTGCTTGCCCTTCCGGAAGATCTCGTAAATAACTGTAGTGCGCATGCGTGGCATTTCTCTGTCGGAAGCGATAGTCAGCAGACAGCTTTCCGGTGGAAAACACAGCAATGACGATGGGAGGGCAAGTTGAAAGGTTAAAGGAGTACTATTTGTGACGATCGTTTTTGTTTTCACATCTTTCTTGCGACTTTTGTTTTCTCCTTTCCGACCTTACAAGTCCGACAGTAGAGCCATCATAATATTGCAAAAAATGGGCAGCATCTGCCCTCAAGCGGCATATTTTTATCTGGGGTCTTTGCCTGAAGCAAACGTATCAAGATCATGATTGGATCTGTGTTAGACGGAAACACTGTTTAAACGAACTGCTTTTTTAGTTATTACCTGTAATATTTATCTTGTACGTTTTTTTGAAGTAAATAGACATTTTTTGTAGACAACTTTAGATGACCGAGAAAAGGACAACTTCGAATAATATTGAGATCTTATTTGCTGAGAGACATTCGTTTACTAGTTGTGAAATGAATAACTTAAAGGAAAAAACATTTTGAAACACGATTAAACAAAGTTTGAGCTTAGCTTTTTCTCACTCTAATCAAAATCAAACACACTTTAATCTTAATGTTAAGAGGATTTTAATGCTTTTACATAGTACATGGCTTCGTTATTCATATGTTTAATTTTTGGATATGTGAAATTTAGTACATACCAGCTTTCGTCATTTAGAACTGTCATCTATTCCAGAAAAAAATTGTTCGAGTGTTGCTTTGATTTTTAGTTCTTCAATCATTCTTAGATCAAATCACTGACCCAGTCTATATTCTCCCTGTATGAGCTCAAAATAGTTGCTCCAAATCAGCTTATTCGGTAGCGTGTAAATTAAAGCTTGCGTTGAATTATCATTCGATCAGTGATGCATCGGTACATCAATGTAAAAAATGTGCAGACATGGATTGTACCATTGCGAATTAATTCAATGTAATTATCATCTGATCCAGACATTAAAAAAAGAAAAATTAAGAAATAATACTACAAGAGGCAGAGGATTGACAAAGCAAAAAAGTCTCCTAAGGTATTAAGAATTCAAAACAAAAATTAAAAGAGGAAAGAGTAATATTGGTTAGCAAAAATATGAGGCGACAGAGGCAGAAAGCCCGACAAATTAGCAATCAGAAATACTGCTACGACGCTATAGACAAACACAGTCGCAGAATATAATTATTTATAGAGACAGTTTTAGAGATAGAGACAGGGGCGAAAAAAAGGGACGGAAAGAAAAGGAGAGGGGGAGGGAGGAAGAAAGAGAAAAGAGAGAGAAAGAGAGAGAGAGACAGAGAGAGACATACTATTTAGACACAGACACAAACACAAAAGAAAAACTTAATTTAAGCGAGGCAGAAAAAAAAGAAAGAGAGGAAGCGAAAGCATCCATTGGACACGCAATTCAAACAAGCTTTAATGCAATCCCTCTTAAAAAGGTGATGAAACACGCTGAAGAAGTTGTCCTGCTGTTTAGATCAACATTCCAATCGTTAACATCCTAATATCCAAAAGTTTGTCGACATCCTTGGGTCCTCATGAAGAGAGTCTTAATCTGTTTCCTCCGTTTGAAAGTGTTTGCTGACGAAAACTTGGGGATAAATTGATTGATTCAAACTAAAAGCTTAGGCCGGCGTGTTAGAGTGTGTGAGACAGTTAGTAGCTGCGTGTTTTAGCGCTGATGTTAGCAAACCTTGTGAGGTAGTCTTGTCATCATACGGACGACGGTTGGTCAAAGTGTTTTACATTAGAGTTTCACTTTGATTGTTGTGAAGAACATTGCTGATCTCTCGAGTATTGGGGAACCTCAGTTTCGGTTGTCACCGCTCTGAAAGGTTTTAGACAGTATTACGATTGAAAAACGCTGGGTGAAATTTCTTTGCCAAGATTTTATGAAGACAGAGATTTTAATGGAATATGCAGACATATTAATGGAACAGAGCGCTGTGATTGCGACCGATCTTACTGTATCTGAGTGTAATAATGTTCTCTCGATTTTGTGCGTTGTTTCTGATTGCTTAATTTTATTTCATTATTTTTTTTTTCATGAAGAGTGTTATTATATTTTGACAAGGCCAGATCAAAGACCCTACAAAGCAAAGATTATTTCTTTCCATTTGAGCCGAGAACGGAGGTGAGTTGCAGCTTTTAATCTGAATTAAAATAGGCCTGAATTGAATGTTTGTAAACAATAAGAGCAAAATGGTAGGCAAAATAGTAAGGCCTAAAGCAATTGGAAGTTCTTTATTTGTACAAAATTAAGGGAAGTCTGATGAAAAAGGTGAATTTTAAAGAAAGTACAAAAAAGCGTCAGATTGCAAGATGCGTCAGGTTTCCTATCGTTCCATGCCTTGCTGTACAGTTCCAAACTTGAAAAGTGGCTCTTGCTATTTCAAACCGTTACCCGGTCAATGCTATTTAAATAATATTCTTAGATCTATGTATATGTATAAAAAAATTCAACCCATGTAGAAAATATAAAGCGATATATGGTTTTCCAATTTTAAATGCATAACTTGTTTCGTGAGTGTCGATTCCTGATCAATCCCAAAGTTTCCCTCGAATGTCTGGTCAGATTTCATTGTTTTTTTTAAGGCTAGATTTACGGCTGCTGATCGAGACGTGTCGGTTCAATTGTCGGCAATACTGTTGCAAAGCACTACATCAAGCACTAAAACCAGATCCTTGAGTCCTAAAACATATTACTCAATCTAGATTAGTGTGTCTCAAAGTATGCCACACCATAAACTCCAATTTTTTTTTTTTTTATACAAAGCAGTTTGAAAATAAACTTGTGTTTAATCCCCGACACGCTGAGCTGTTGTGCAGGCAGAGAAAAAGCTCTAGGCCTAACGTCTTCAAGTCTCGATGCCATTAAACGGAGTAATGACCAACAAGGAGGATCCGCGGTTACAAGGCAATACTAAGTCACCCGTTTTTATTAAGTAACGACAAATATATATCAGGAAATGGACGGAACCCAGCAAAGACAGAAAAAAAAATTCCCAGTTTACTTTCTGAGATTTTCGGGTGAAAGTTAAACTCAGCCTTCATATAGATTTGTAACTGGTTCTCAACAATTCAAAGATAATAACTGATCGTTGAAACCATTTGAAGTTCAGTTTATCATAGGCCAGTATTTCATTTTTCAACACTAAAAAGTTTATAAATGAAGCTCTGATGTTTTTCTTTATTTTAGTCGTTTTTTATTTCTCTTGTTTAAATCTGTGAATATATTTTTGTTCTAAATCTATGTTTAAATTCCTATGAAGGGGTTGTACATTATGCGCACTCTTAAAGTGAGAACAGACGTCAAAGTGGCAGACACACAAAGAATATTATTATAACATTTATAGAATACTTAGGAAAGAGAGCGAGTATAGCATAATCACCTTGAAAACATCCTAGAAGAGAAAATACTAGCGGTGTTTAGCAAAACAAAACCACCAATGATACGAGGTACTCGTATTTTGTGCTTGGCTTGGATGAGGAAAGCGTAAGACAAAGTGTAACAGATAACAGTGCGAATTTGTACATGCCAAATCCAATTTCTTTGTCACAGCATTTCTTTTAAAATGTTTCCCTATGTGCTGACACAGTAGGGTGGCGTGATCCTGTCATTTTGTTTGCTATTTTCATGGGATGCGCCTACAGTAGCTTTAACATCAACTTGATTATTCTAAGTGCACTTTGATGACATAAGAGTCCATGCTTTGACACCATCGGATGTTTGTTACCTCCAGTGCATTTTCATAACCATGGCAGTCTATCACTTCCCCTCAGTTTCATCCACTATGGCCGTATGCCCTTTGATTTGCTCAAACTGCGGGAGCGGTTCTGTCATCATTATCATACCAGATCATTATAAACCTCCCCTTACATTACATTACCATCAACATTATCACTTCATCACAATCGACAGTCCAAGCCATTGACTTTACCAGAAATGACCTGCCTCGCCAGTTTTTGGACACAGACCAGGTGTTATCGGTTTGATCTCGGACAACAACATCCACGCCCTGGAGCATCAGGCTCACCCTGAATCCCCCCTCCCCTGTCTTTCCTCCCCCTCCCCCCAAACTTTGCCATCCCCGCCCTTCAAGCCTTAATTTAACCTTGAAACAGGCACTCCATTTCTGATAGGAACGTGGTGGCCAATATCAGACTCCCTTGAACACTGCTGCCCCCCAGTCAGTGTTGGTTATCATAGAGTACAGACCAAAGGTTTTTAGATGATGATCTATCTTACATTATCCAGATTATTATACTGACAAAACTGAAGCGTCCGTGCTGATGAGTCCACACACATGTTATCTCTGTCACCATCTCACTACCACCACCACCACCACCACCATCACTAGCAGCAGCAGCAGCTTGCAGGGTTCACAAGTCTCCAGTGCGGCTACGTGGCCTGTACGATAAAAAACCTTTCAATAAGCGAGCGATGTGTTGATGTTCTAGATAAAAATGTATATTTTGTAATGTATTTTGGCCGCGATGTGATCTTCATCCTTACAGTAAAGAAAAAAAATAGATATCACAATGAGTTTACATTTCATTTTAGGCCTTTTCATGGCTTAATGTCGTTTAGCCCGTAATATTTGCTGTTTTTAATTCGCCTCTTTACCACTACTAAATCATCTACAATCAATAGTGATCTTTATCATGTCACCTACCCGAATTATCATCAACCCTTTTCTTACCCCATCGACCTCTCTCTCTCTCTCTCTCTCTCTCTCTCTCTCTCTCTCTCTCTCTCTCTCTCTCTCCGTCGCTCTCCTCTGTCTATCCTCACTTCTCAAATTCATTTTTTACACTTTTTTTATTTTAATCAACTGACTATTTAAACATCCTTTTCCTTCCTAATCTGTCTCATGAACAGACCTTTTTTTTTTTTTCATTTGCCTGTTTCATGTTTCATGCCTGGCCCTTCTATTATCATCATTAACATTAGCAAATGCGTTTCGTTGCTGTCGTTTATACATCAATCTTTCTCTATCTCTCTCTCTCTCTCTTCCCCCTCTCTCTCTCTCTTCCCCTCTCTCTCTCTCTCTCTCTT
>BLXT01007365.1:1732882-1744713 GCA_019648995.1 Plakobranchus ocellatus | reverse complement strand
CTTTACAATAAAACTATTATAAAGGGGACCGTTCCGAGAAATTACAATCGACTCAAAAGAAAATCGAGTCACACGAAGTCGACTGTATATATATAAAGCCACATATATAATTATTGGATATATGGCAATCTCTAATTTTTAATCTTGCAAAAGAGACAGTAAATCCATTTAAACATCAAACTACCTGGTATGTAGATCTACTTGATAAGAACAGGCCAAATTAGCTGTTTTAATCTTTGATATATATCTCTTTAGAAGGCTAAAAAATATTGGACATATTGCTGCTAATAGCTATTGGTAGCAGCCTTTTGCTAAGTCAGATCCAATATTGCTGGCAAATTATGGACTGTATCAACATAACTAAGTCTGTATTGGAAATTTTGGGAAGAATGTTTTTGCCATTTTCCTTTTTTTTTTATTTAATTAAAATATTCCTTTAGAGAATATTATGTATACACATACTGTATAAATGTGAAACTATGTTAAACTACCTTAGTAGGACGAGTTGTATTTGTTTGATTTTGATACATTTCGACAAAGGGAAAAGACACATTTAGTTTCAAAGACAGAACATAATGCAAACACTACACATTTTAATGGTGTGGTGATAAAATTTTAATTTCTTCTCCTTTAAAAAATTAACAAAATTAAGTTAACAGAAAAGATCTATAAAATGTACTTGTAGTAACTGCCTACAGGGACACCCTTCTTCTAAAGACAATAGAGTGTTGCCTAAAGTAACAGAATAATCATTTTGATGGGTCTGTCACTTATAAACAATCCTTGGAAAATCCTGGCTTCTCTTTCTGTATGCTTTTAAATCGATTGACTAAAGGATTTGGTTTTTGTGCCTAGCCAGTCTACAACAAGGTGATCTCAGGCTTTCAGGCCCACCATCAGGCCAAGGCACCAGTGAGAGAGATCAAACCCCACCACAGAGTCCCTATAGATCTCACTCAGGATGGATTTGCTATCCACTGCCATTAACTCTCCTGAAGTTCATAAACGATACATTTCTTATCCTTAATGTAATTGGCCTTCTACTTTGAGTAAATATTATTAAAATAAAATCATGCATACAATTGGAGTGAAATTAAAATACTAAAAGAGGAAATAATTGACAAATAAACTTGCAATTAAAAAATATTCGAAATACAGATTAATACTAATGACTATTAAAGTTCAAACTTACCCTCCCCACCCACGCATGGACGCATGCGCACACATATAGACAAATAAAATAAATTGAATGAGTATATCAAGGGCTGCAACCGCAGATGTTGGCTCTAGTCTTCTGAAAAGAAAAGCATAATAAGTTCATGTTACATGTCAAGTTCTAATAATTATATTCATATAAAATTGATTCATACCATAGTGTGCATTCTTAATCTTATATTCTTCATTAATTACATATTTACAGTGAGCAACACAACACAACCATTCGGCACTAAAAATGCCACGTTGCCAACTTATGCAAAAGTATTTTATACGTATGCATATATATCTATGCCAAATAACATCATTTCAATGTGCTGTCAAAAGCACAAAAAATGTCTTAGCTCAGCAGACAAGCAATAAAACTTCCACCCCCCCTCCCCCCACTGAAATATGTAGTACGATATTTTTGTGTTCAATCTTGCTCGTCAATGAGGTAGAAGACATTTATTTAAAAGATGATTTATTTTTAAGCAGAAGACTATAATGAGTCTCACAGATACCCCAGCTAACCCCAATACATGTACGAAAATCAGATACTGCTTGTTTTTCTTAGATCTTTACATACTAAAGAAAAAAAGAGCAAATAAGTCAATCTGGGTATTGATTCAGAAACTAGTAAATGAATTTGGTTTTGTATGATGAGGTCTATTATTCTCCATAGCCTTTGTTGGCATCAGTGGAAACATTTGGACCTGTGAGAAGAGAAGCAAAATAATGCCGACACTGCCCAAACAACTTCTAGATCTGCCTTCATCAGCTACCAACAAAATGGAAAGGCCACGGGCCAAAAAAAATAATGGGGATATATGAATTGAAAGTAGTAAGATTTACATAATAACTTGGCCCTCAACCATTCCATATCATTAATAGCTGATGAAGCTTGATCTAGAAATAGTTGGGCCTGTCCCCCCACTATCCCAGAGAACCTGTAGCCTTATACTAGACAGGTTATGCTAACCCGAGCAACATCAACACTATGGACTACAGCATTACAATTATTTTCATGGTTGTGAGATTTTTAAGAAGCATTGTATTAGCTAATATTGTAATAGTATTGAAAACAGTTTTGCTACTCTTTATTCAGCAGAATTTTTAAAAATGTGGTGAGCATAATGCAAAAATTTTTCTGTAAAAAATCTGGAAAAATTTTAATTCCCAATAAGGGTTCCATAGAATCCTATACAATATACATATTTAAATTGTAATGTGCAGACAAACTGAGATCCAGTTCTGGCAAAGAGAATCATTTGATAAGCTAGAACATGTTCTTGATATCTCTCTTTCTCTTTCTAACTCTGGCGAATATAACCTTGACATCTATCTTTTTCTCTCTCTTTCTCAGGCGAATCCATTCTGGAAGTTACCTCTAACACCACTGCTCAAAAACCAACACTGACCTGCCCATAAGGCCCACCTGGCATTTTGACACTTTCACCCAGTCTGAGATATCTTGGGTCTATCCTCTCCTAAATCTGCCCATATTCTCTCCTGCTCCTTCCATACAAAGTTTTTCAATGTTGCCATGCCTTGTTAAATCCCATCTATAAAGGATAAGGACATGGAGACTCAGAGTTAATAGCAAAAGTTGCATTGCTCTCAGTTTCTGCCTCTACTATTGAGGTCCAGTCTAATGACCATGCTGGTCAAGTTTTGATAACTTATCAGTGTTTTTTTCCCCCACCTATGTCCGTTCATAAATTGTGACAACTTGCATGAACACAGGCCTATAGTATTTGATGTATGACATTCCATTTCATTTTTTTTTGGAAACAAACATAACATTAGAAAAAATCAAAACATACAAATCAAATCAGTTGGTTGTCACACTAAACATTAGTAACTACGAGAAAAAAAGTGTAATACTGTAACTCTGGAGATTAAAGGTAGAATTCTCTTGAGCCAGCTTTAAAGATCACAAGGCAAATTCAATTAACTAAAAGAACTGAAACAGATATATGTAAAGCCTGATTTATGATTTACATGGTGTATAGACTTTTTAATATCCTGTGTGACAACCAACAAGGGAGGACAAATGTGCAAAATCAAATCATTTCTGATAGGGCAGTTATGTATATAACCTTCAAACATGTCACGGGCTCATACCTAGCAAAATTCAAGCTACCTCTAAATTTCCATTAATGAATAGGACAACATTTTCCCAATATGACATATACATGTATATCTGGGGGTAATTTTATTGCTGCGAATATCATGAATTTATAGGACATATCAACAGCAATCTCCATCAGAGTAAAACATCGCAGCAGAAGTTAGCCATTAAAATATTTCAGAAAATGAAACTTCTTTGATCCATTCACTTCCAGTGACATGCCATTACTACTAGAAGGAGTAGCCTACAACAAAGGATAAGCTTGATACATGTGCAAACCTGAACTGCAAGATTGTATCTTATACACTGTATAATGTATTTGTGAATGAAGATTTTAACCCAACAGATTTTTCATTATAGTTAAGTGTTGAGAAGAGGTAAAACAGGTTTATTACAGGTGGCTTGACAAGTAGTAACAATAGTAAACTGTTACATAGTTGACAAGGGAAAATATTTTATTAATAGGCGTAGATATATATATATATATATATATATATGTATATATAGTCATAACATGCAGCAAAACTATACTATATTATGGGTAATTGATCATGGTATATTAATTGAACATTATACATTGATATGTCTTTGCTAGTATTTTTTTTATAATATTAGATGGTTTCCTACCTGTTTGTTAAAATTTTTCCTAAAACTGAAAAATAATTTCCCTGCAGATGATGAGCAAATGGAAGGACTGAGGCAACAGTGGATTGTTATATTAAATAAAGTTCAGGCTAAATTTTTGTGGCCAAGTTCTAGTTGTTGTCTCATTGGTTTATTTTGTTCATTAGTCATTCATTAAAGTTAACAATAATGGCTGACATTGAGAAGCTCATAAAAGCTGGGGGAAGTTTAGGTTTGTCTAGGCAGGCTCTAAACGATTGGGTGACAAAGTAACTTGCTGATCAAGAGAAACATAGGCAAGATGATTTGGAGCATCTGAGGATGGAGCGGGAGAAGATTTACGAGCAACAGCAACTGGTGGAGAAGGAGCTTGAGCTAAAGTGATTGATTATTGAACACCAGGAATCGACTCCTCCTTCAACCCCAACAGATAGTGCAGACGCTACAAATCCTGCTATTCGCCTACCACCTGCCAAGAACCCCAGATTGCCTTGCTTGGAGGACAAAACCAATCAAATAGACAGCAAATTGTTGAGTTTTGAACAATATGCCACAGTAAACGGGTGGGCGAGAAAGGATTGGGCAATTCACCTAGTGGCGCTGCTGAAAGGCAAAGCGCTAGAGGTATATACCTGCTTTGACGAAGAGGATGCCCAGAAATATGATAAACGCAGAGATGTATTACTAAAGAGGTATAACCTGACGCAAGATGGGTTTCAAGAGAAATTCCGTAGGAGCAGACCCGAGGCAGGTGGATCCATCAGCCTGTTCAGAACAAGGATTCAGTCCTACCTGGACAAGTGGCTGCACTGACAGGAAAGGACAAGACAAAACCCGAGGGCTTAATAGATTTTGTCATAATGGAGCTTTTAATGAATGTTTGTAGCAAAGATCTCGTTGTCTTTTTGAACGGAAACCGAAATCGGCAGATGACTTGATTGGCCTGGCCGAAAAGTATGTTGAGGCTCATGGAGAAACACGACCTTTATCAAGGATACCAACTGAAAAGAAGGCAGATGAACGCTCTTCTCAGCCACCTCAGCTACACGCTGGAGCCGCTAAACAGCCCATTCAATGTCGGCAATGTAGAAGGTTTGGTCATACTGAAAAATTTTGTAAAAACAAAAATACTTTCAGTTGTAAAAGAAATGAAGCGTGGGTTTTGTGGGCTTAGAAATCATAGTGAAGAAGAATGTTGGAAGAAGCATAGAAAGATAAAGGACCTTAATTTTATTTTTGAGCGCCTGCAGTGTGTAGGAATGGTGAGAGCACTACAGATAATGTGATTTGAAAAAAAATGCCATAACACCAATGGGATAGCCATGGATTTGGCTAGTTCCATACATGTGATTCTTCACCATCCGCTGTGCACCCCCAAATCTTCATCATCATCTCTGTAGATTTGTCTCCTGGTGCTAAATCACCTCAATCGTCTACGCAGCCACCTGCCATGCATTCCAGCCTATCGCCATCTCTGCATCCATTTAGCGGAGCCATCACTTGCCTGTTTGGTCATCTGATTGTCTTATCTCCAGTCTTGGGAAACCTTTAACAGACGGGTGAAGCATTTGCGTTCTTTTGTTTTGTTATTGGTACTTTGCTTTCTATCTACCAGCTCATTACTGTCGGAGATTAGCCACAATCAACCAATTATCATAAATTTAATGACAAATTAGTGGCCAACCTTTTTTGCAAGTTATTAAATAGCCTTTTTATAAATGTAAATGTTGAGCATACTCTTTGAGATTCAATCACTTTCATTTTAGCAAAATTGTCAAATTTCAAATTTAGCTTCACTGAATGTTTTTTGAGTTGCCCTTCTGAGAATGGCTCGTAAGGTTTCCATCTCAAACGACTGAGGATTGTTGTTTGAAAAACATCCTTTTTGCATACCATTGGATTTTCAACTCAACTGGTCCAAGCAAAATGATGTTGGTATTGTCAACACAAAGGCAAGATGCCCTCTGTCAATCGGCTTGATGCTGAATGAAGAGTGTCATCATGAAGCATATTGACTCTTTTTCCAAGAAATTACTGCAGGCAAGTCATTGGAAAAGATGACTGGCCAGCACAATAAGTAACGAAACATGTACTTATTGTACCAGTACTAAGCAAAGTAAGAGAGCAATAATGACGTGACACTTCAAAATGGGTGATTTTCCATGTTCTCAACACCCTCAATAACTCATTCCATAAGGGGATTAAAGGTCGATGCCTATCACAATGCAGAATGCCACAGGAGAAGATGCAGGAAGAGTATGACCAACATTACATGGAAAAGGAGACTGTGCGCAAGCTGAAAGATGATGCAAAACAGAAAGAAAGCCTTGGAAAATGATACACATGCATCTGCTGTGTTTGACCTATACGAGGTAGGCGATGTAGGCGATGCCTATGACATGCGTAAGCTGAACACAATATAACTTTACATTATACAACTGTGCAAGCAAAGAAGTGTTTTGTTACCTGTGGCCTGAATATGTGGCACCAAGAGGAGCCAATAAAGTGCATTCTTGAGTTTTCCATTATTTAAATTCATCTCCCCTGCTGTCAGGCACTCTTTGGTAATATGACGTCAGAAAAACAATTCGGGAGGCTCAAGACACCAAACGCCTTACAACGAGCCTACGAGCCGACAACAGGGCCTATAAACACAAGAAGGGCGACACATCTTTTTTAGGCGAGCGACACTCCCATCTCTACCGGAGGTGGAAGACCAATCAGAAAAGTTTCAAGATGAAGAACTCAAGAGTCTCGCAACAACAAGGGGAGATATCCCATCAGTGACGCTAAGACAACTAAATTCAAATAAGCCGCTTAACCTGGCCTCACTCAGCCATAAACCAGAGGACTTCATTGCTAAGTGCAAAAACGAATGGTTGAAAATGACATCTAATTAAAAAAAACTCAGGTTAATCAAAGGCACCTACATTGAATTTGAAGGCTTCATGCCAAGTTGCGCAGGTAGAGATTCCCTGTATACGACAGATAAAAAGATAATTTAGTAAGCGCTGCTGATCAAGAAATCGATAAATTGTTAACCCAAAAAGTACTCATCAAATCTGATTATCAAAAGGGTGAATTTGTTTCAGACATGTGTACTAGAATGAAACCAGATAGTTCTATTTGACTGATTTTGAATCTTAAAAGCCTAGATAAAAATATTCATTACAAAAAATTTAAAATGGGAACATTTAAGTCTGCCCTTGCATTCATTACTCGCTCATGTTGGTTGGCCAGTGTAGACTCGTGTCTGCTTATTACTCTGTTCCCATTGCAGACAAGCACCAAACATTCCTAAAGTTTATATGGAGAGGTATTCTTTCACGTGCTACCCAAATGGCCTGAACCAAGCACCCAGAAACTTCACAAAAATTATGAAGCCCTTATACGCTTACCTTCATGGTTTAAGTCATATCAGTACCGTCTATCTTGATGACTCTTTGTTACTCGGTAACACAAAAGAGGAATGCATTGCTGGTGTCTCACTTTCTAGACTCACTCGGTTTCACATAATCACAGCCCATCCAGAAAAATCAGTTCTCAATCCTACTCAATCAATTAGATATTTGGGGTTTATTATTGATTCCTGGGCTATGAGCATATCATTACAGATGAAAGAAAAGTCAAAGTAAAAGAACTCTGTTCTAAAACTCTCAAAACTAAACAACTCACAGTAAGAGAGTTAGCGTCCTTAATAGGGACACTGGTTTCTACGTTCCCCGCGATAGAGTATGGACCATTATACTATAGGAACTTAGAGGAAGACAAGAAAATAGCTTTAAAATTGAACAAGGGAAAATGGGATAGAATAGTGCATCTGAGCCAAGTATCAATTGCAGATATTAAGTGGTGGCTTTCCCACATTGAAAATGCACCCTCCCCTATATCCCACGGGGAACCTGCCCTGATTATCACTAGTGATGCAAGCCTTAAAGGTTGGGGTGCTGTCTGCAATGGCATCAGGACGGGTGGAGCTTGGACCACTCAAGAAGTAAATGACTATGATATTAATGAATTGGAACTGCTCGGTGCATTATTTGCCCTTAAATCTTGTACAAAGTCGTGCACTTTACACCCATATCGGAATATATCTTGACAATACCACAGCCATAGCTTGTATAAATAAAATGGGCTCTAGCAAGTCTGGTAAACTTGATAATATAAGTCAACAAATCTGGCAAGTGTGCACAGGAAAACGTTAATGGCTAAGTGCAGCTCACATACCAGGCACTCAGAATACAATTGCTGACTCTGAGAGTCGCAACATAAATGAAGATACTGAATGGATACCTAATGAATCATTGCTGACAGATTCACTAAAAATCCTTGGGATTTCACCAAACATTGACCTTTTCGCAACCAGACTAAACTTCTAACTGACACCATATGTATCATACAAATCAGATCCTGAGGCGGTTGTCATAGATGTATTCAAGCTGAACAGGGGAAAACATTGCTTTTATGCATTTCCACCTATTTCTCTTATTGCCAGGGTACTGAACAAGATGCAGACGGACAAAGCAACAGGCGTCCTCATTGTTCCATTTTGGCCAGCCCAAAAGTTTTATCCCATACTTATGAAAATGTTGATCGACAAGCCTGTGCTTCTGTCAGCGAGACAGACCCTGCTACAGCTGCTGGGAAACCCGAGCATGCTTCACCCTCTTCACGAGAAACTGAGGTTGTTGGTATGCAAAGTATCAGGCATGCCTTCAAAAGCAGAGGACTATCTGATACAGCAACCAACCTACTTATGTCATCGTGGTGACCAAAAACGAATAAAACATATATGAGCAATATATTACAAAGTGACAGAGGTTCGCTGCTAGCAACCTGTTTCACCACCTACAAATGTATTAAATTTTCTGGCTGACCTGTATGATTCAGGAGCCTCCTATTCCTCTCTTTGTACTGCTCCCTCTGCATTATCTTGTGGCTTATCTGTAAGTAACCATGCATTTGGTAATAGCCCTACTGTAAAAAGGTTTATGAAGGGTGTATTTGAAGGTAGACCCTGTCTGCCTAGATCCTCGAGATGTCCCATATGGGACCCTAGCCTCGTCCTCAGCTCCTTGAGTGCTTGGTTCCCCCATGATAAATTACACTTAAAAGAGCTCACTCTAAAACTTGTAATGCTTTTAGCTCTGCTAACAGGTCAACGATGTCAAACCTTACATACCCTAAACACTACAAATATGATCTTAACAAATGATAAATGTACCTTTATTATTGACTCCTTTTTGAAACACTCGAGAAGGGGAAAACATTACACCATCTCTGGCTAAAACTTTATGACTTCTTACTGCCATAGAGATTGGAAGAGCCGACAGCAAATATTTCCTATATCCAATCATTGAAACGGCCATGTCCCTTCCTTGTGTACATCAACGGGAGACCCACATGTCTATGCTGACGTGACGATGAGGTGGAGCACACCCGGCATGGAAATGGTGACATGGAAGCACTTCGGCAGCTGGCTAAACATCCACTGATGGTTATTGGGCTGGATTTATTCACTTCCTCGCTGTTAGCAACGGGACAGGTTACAATATCAAATCTGTTTACCCACAAACCGACTGCCTTTTGTGAACCTATGAAGCTTCTGCTCAACAGCTCTGTTCCTCCTTCAACTAATAAAAGTTGTGGGCAGATTAACATCATGTGGTCAAATTTGAATGGTGGAATATCCTAGCGAGCAATGTTTGTTCCCAATCACTTTGTGCCTCTCTCAGAGGAAGTATTCTTTTACTCTGACGACGACCTCTACAATGATAAAACACTTGCGATCCTAGATCCAGTTATAATGCCATCACTAGAACCAACAGCAAGTGAATGGGAAACAGACGATAATATTCCCTTGAAAAAGCTTAAATGTTTATCAGTCCCAAAAGCACCTTGAGAGATTGGAAATACATTAAACTTAGAAAAAAAAGTCGAAAATGAGGATTCTTTGTCTGATCTGGAGAGTTTTTCCAGCGAAGGGTGTGATTCAGAAAGTACCTCAGCAGAAGAGGGGATGATGAAGATGATATTAAGACTTCTGTTGATGGTATCGTCAATTGGTTTGAACCAATGAGAAAGATCACCGAGAAACCATTCTGTGGGGAAAAGCCTGGTCCAACAGTTACCTTCGAGCAGGAAACAAGTGAACTGAATCTGCTGAAGTCATTTTTAGGAGAACATTTCCTTGATACAACAGCATCAGTCTCTAATCAATATGTACAATCAAAAGATATAAAATGAAAACCTCTCATTGAACCGCCAAAGACATCGCAGCGTACATTGGGTTACGAATTGTTATGGATATTGATCCCAAGTCTTCTATAGACGACTACTGGTCTACAGACGCGTGTCTTGTGAACAAGTTCGTCAGTACCACAATCTCTAAAAACTTGTTCAAAGACATTCATCGTGCTTTTCATGTAGACGATCCCCAAAATGCCGCACAAACCAGTGCATTGGACAGAGCCAATTCTCTACTTGGCAAAATGAAAACTTAATCAAAAGAGTTTTTTAATTTACATGAAAATATAAGCATTGGCAAGGCAGTGATAAAGTTTCATGGAAAACATTCAGCTGTTGTTGGTGCTCCAAACAAGCCAGCTAAAAGAGGATACAAAATTTAGACCCTTGCCGATGGACATAGAGGATATATTTGGGATTTTGAGATATATCTGCGGACAGCAAAAAGAGAAGAAGGATTGACCAAAAGAGTTGTAAAAACTTTGTGTAAAGATGTTACAGGAAAACACCAAGTGATTTATGCAGATATATTCTACATGTCAATACTGTTAGCTCTGTCTTTACTTTAGAAAAAGATATATATCTGTGGATCATTTAACACGTCTCGAAAACAGTGGCCTACTAAACTAAAACCACGAAAGAAGAATTGCCATTTGAAAAAATTAAAACGTGGCGAGTTTGGAAAGATTCTTCCTTAGTTTTCAATTTAAGTACTTGTCACAATCCAACTGTTGAGTCGATTTCAAGAAAAATATGAGGACCACAAGGATGGCAGGGTGTAAACTTAAATGCCACGTAGGGGATCGTGGCTTATAATAAACACATTGGAGGAGTTGACCGTCACGACCATCTCCGTGCCAATTATACCATACAAAGACCTGGTCACAGGTAGTGGCTTGATTTTGTTTGGTCTGTCTTTCTTGGTCAACCAAGGGCTTGCAGGCTCTGCTCAAAACGTAAACTCAAACCTCGCGCAGGCAGAGCAAAAGAAAGAAGAGATGGTTGTGCCGAGTGCCAGATCTACCTCCATAAAGACTGTTTCTGGCAATACCATGAAGATGTAATGCCGCTCTGCAACAAAGAACAAACTCTGTCTCGATGCTTCAACCCAAACCGAAGGCAGCAACTCAAAAGCATCTTTTTCCACATCATTCTCAAGACAGCCTGTCATATCAACGCCTGCTCGACTTCGCAGATCACCCTGTAAACTCAAATTTTGTATTTCAAAACACGTTTGACGTGGGCTTTATCAGGAAAGTGGATTAATAGTATAGTTGTAATTGTAATCAGAATTTCTCTCTTACAAAAGATAAAAAAAACATAATGAATAAATTGAGTAGTTTAACAAATACGATGAAATTTATGATGATAAAATGTAAATTATGCTTTTTAAGTAAGATATGTTACTTTTTTTTTTTTTTTTTGTTTTGATGTTTTTTTTTTTTGCTTATTGTAATGAAAAAGAAATGCTTTGCTTGAAACCTTCAAAAATACGCTGTGTTTATTCTTTATATTGCACTCTTATTTCTTTCTCACGTTGTTATTGCTCGTGGAGGTATTTAAATTACCTTTTTTCTTTTCTTTTTTGTTTCCATATATACATGTACGTCATGGTTTTTTTTTTTCAATGTTG
>BLXT01007365.1:1671260-1681838 GCA_019648995.1 Plakobranchus ocellatus | reverse complement strand
ATATATATATATATATATATATAAATAATATCTCATTCAAATTTTATAATCTATTTAATGCAGTCATTTGGTTTGTATGTGTATAACTTTGTATCTGACCATGACTAGTAAGTAGATTGCTTGGAATGTATTAAACAAAAAGCTAATTTATTAATACAAAGGTAAAAGCCATAATAGTTCAAATTCCAAAAACATCCAATTCGTTAATATTTTTTAAAAAATTTATATATATATATATATATAATATATATACTTGTTATCTTATTACCCTTCCCTAGGGAACAGAATACATATCATAATTTGAGAGAAATGGAAAAGAAATTTTAAACTACACATTGCGTACCACTGATACCAACATTGCTTCTTTCGACTTTTCCCTTCTATCGACATGCTTTTCTCAGTCTATATTTTTTTCCACTCAATTGATAGTAAACCTATTCCGCTATATTGACTTCCATTCCTACTTTATTACTCTAATATCGACATATCAGCAACCAAACTGGTGTATGAAAACGGGTTCCAGTTAATGTGATCCCCCTCACAAAGATGCTGCCAGCCAAAATCTAGCCCTAGATCTTTGGCAAGAGCAAAAGACCCCCCTATCCCTTTGTTTGTCACCACTGTATGGACCACAGACGTGTAAACTATAGACAAAAAGGCCTATACCTGAGCTAGTGTGTACAGAGGAATGACTGTACAGACGGGGCTCAAAAGATGTGGAAAATAAATATCATGGGGGACTGAAACTGAAAATGATGCAATGGTGTAGGCTAGGCCTAGGCAGTAGATTTATAAATGAAACAGGGCCTAGGCCCTCCCCACAAGAAAGTGGAAGCGGGAAGAATGATTGTGCACACATGTGTGTGTTTTGTATGTGTCACTGTGTGTGTAAGCTACACAAAGGAAGCATCCATCAGCCTTCAGATAGACCAGCTTTATGCAGCAAAAAAGGTCGTTCCATTTGACTATTACTAGTCAAAAGGGTGTAGGAAGTGAATGGGATAGGCTGACAGGGAGAGTTAACTAAAATTTAATTTAACCCAACCGGTCCTTTTAAGGGCCAAACAATCACTGAATAAAATTGAATGAAAAGGAAGGTGGGCTCATTTTATCGATTTTTCAACTCAGGAGAAATAGCTGCAATATGTAGCTGCTTTCCATTATAATATGCTGGAAAAAAAAATCTATAATTAAATACACAGGGGTGTCGGTGGCGCAGTGGTTTGCGAGTCCACCCTTAGATCTGCAGGGACCCTTCTGTCACAGGTTTGAGCCCTGACACCGGCGCCCTGACCAGAGTGAGAGCCTAAAAGCCTTGTTGTTCACTGGCTATATACGAAAGCAAAACCAACCTAAGAAAATTCACCCCTGTCAACAAACAAAACTTCTTTCAAAGAGGTTTCTTTTATATCGACCTTCTCTTATATAGATATAACTTGTGTGGAATCTTCGATGTCGATATATATCAGGTATGTGCTGTATTATAGAATATATCAAGTAAAATTCAAGTGTACAACAAAGGTATGCTAGGAAACAAACAAAACACCCATGAATTATACAGTTAAAGCACATTCATCATCAAAAGGATCGTGAAGATGCATGTTAAGTTGATGACAAATGATATGAATTGTGTAGCATATAGCCCATAAGTAGGCACAATCTGTTTTTTTCTTTCCTCAGTTTACCAAAACACATAAGTTTATGATTTCTTTGATTTTCTTTTTTTTTGTACATAAAAAAATCCTAATGAGTTGCTCATTATAAAGAACAGTTTACATGAAATTTTTCTTTAAAAAAAAATTAATTTGCTACCTTTTTTAGAAATACAGTAATAAAGTAAAGTGGGTCCCATGCTTAGTCCAAGCATCGGGGAACTAGAAGTAGGGCCCTTATTGTTATAATAGAGTAGGTATCATCTAAATGAAGGTTGCATTAGTCTATCTTGATTTTAAGTAGATCCTCCCTGATCGATTCTCTGGAACATTTTGATTTTCTGTTATTTTATCAGTGCAATGGATAAGAGGATGTATGGAAAAGTCCATTTGGTTTTACCAGGGTAAATCAAACAAGTTGTTGTGGGCATTTTTGCACTCGACCATTTACTAAAATTTAAGTTCATATACATATATGCACAAAGTGTGAGCTTTAAAATTAAAAGTGTTATCTATTGGCAGAATTGCGATTTGAGACATCAGAATTTATCTCTGTTTAAATTATTGTATTCTTATAGATCATTCTCATAATTAAATATTCCACGTCTGGCTTGTGCCTGGTTTACCTAGATTGCTTCACATATATATGTGCTCTCATAGGGGTAAAACAGTGAAAGAAAATATTTATTTATGATAATGGTCCTACAGCACTGTAACCAATGAAAATTATGCACCCCTTCCCATATCTGTGCTGATATCATCATGTCCCACTCCCATGTTTAATATTAGGAATTAAGTAGATATATCATAATCCTGCACATTTTATATTATGCAGTACAATAGAAACAATAAATTTGTACATTTTACGAAGACAAATGAATGCCAATGGATAAAGTGTGCCAGACCAAAGCCTGTCAAAATGTCTTTTAAATGTGGTTTGGCTGAGATGTTATGACTGGTTCAAAGCTAGGGCTGCCCTGGACATGGTTTGAAGGCTGGCTCACAACAACCTCACTGTATGGTGGGGGAGGGCCATTTGGATACTCCCCCTCCAGCTGTGCCTCCTCTTGGTACAAGCTCTCATCTGTGTTTTGTGGCGGCGGCTGCTGCTGCTGCTGCTGCTGATATTGTTGGTAACCATTTGGACCTGCACATGGCCGGTATGTGTTTTGATGGGTTCTGCTCGCAGGGCTTGTATAGCAACAATTGCTATCACCTTCGCAACACACAAACTCCAGAAAATCACTACAACAAGAGGCACATGTGAAGGCTGACACGAAATTGCAGTAGTGTTTGCAATCGCAGCAATCACAGCAGTCCTTGCAATCGCAACAATCTTGACAACCACAATCCCCACAATCGCAGTCACAGTCGCCACAGTCACAGTCACCGCAGTCAAAATCACCCATAATTTTTTTTTACCCAAGCAATACAAGGTAAACAAATTTTTTTCAGTTAAATCATGTTTGATGGCTCTCAAAGAAGAGCACATTAAAATTTATGGGCGAGTTATGTTTCCTCTCTGCCTAAACAATAATTTCTAAATTAACAGCTTGGTTTATTTCACTTGTTTGAATTGACTTGGTGGAAGAGCAAAAATAGCCTTTGTCTGGTTCTCAAATTATAACCTGTAAAGAGAAGAAAAAACAGTTTGAGAATCAAATCTTATAATGCTTTTACATGAAATCTTGACTGTGTTTGCCTGATCTCCAGTGGACACCTGGAGGGCATTTTTCTCATTACTTTATCACTACCCAGCATCAAATTATATATATATATATATATATATATATATATATATATATATATACTGGTTTTAAAGACACTTTTTTTTTATCAAAACAAAATATTTACTATTGATGCATATATTATTTAGATAGTCCAGTGGGAAAACTGAAGTGCATTAAATTTGAGCTATAGTTTGCTTAATACAGGTGAACGTTTCATGTCAGGTCAAAATGCACTTGATTTCTAAACAAGGGTGTAATAATTTCCTAAAGTTTATCACTGAAGCATTTACATCTACCAGCAATTGTTGTGCATAGTTGTGGCAGCACACTTTTTGGGGGGTAAATAACAATTTTTGAGCATCTTCAATCAAACATTCTTTTAAACAAAATTGCTGCACACATGTATTTGGTTGTTTTTTTTTCTTCTTCTCATAAATTAGTGAGCATAAACTAAATATTTGTCTAAATTGATTTGTGCATCTCGTAACTGATCTAAATTGTTAGCTGGTTGGTCCTTCCTGTTATTTTCAAATTTCATCACAGCCTGATCACTTTTTAATTTAGTCTTTGTTGCCTAGCACACCTATCAAAGGTACATCAACCATCTTTGAAAAACTTGATTCCTCTTACGTTCAACACTCTAAGTCAATTAATATATTTGACTATGAATTTTAAGAAATAAAAATCTTGAACTGGTAGCACTTCCGACTTGGTTGCTATAATGGAAAATAGTTTAACAGATGAAAAATCTAATCTAATCTGGATTCAGATTTGTATGAGGCCTTCAACTTTTAAGAGGTGGATCTTCCTCTCAACTTCAAAGTCTAGTTCTTGCCTTTACAATTCAACTTTCAAGTGTTATTTATTCGTGAAAAATTGTGACAGCTGGCTTGAAAATCAGTAGGAAGTGGCATCTAATAAACAATCTGCAGCTCAAACTTGAAATGCTCATTACCCAAATGCATTGATTTGAGTCTTATATATAAATTTACCTTATGATATGTCTTAAATAAACTGTAAAACTCTGGTTCTACAAAATATACGAGTACGTAAGAAAAATTTACTCATATTCAACATTAAAGCTCTTTTAAGATAACACTCTTATCCCAGATTCTTCAAAACCTGTCATTTGGGTTGCTTTCAGACTCAGGGCATAATTTAAAAAAAACAACAAAAAAAAGTTTTAAAAGAACTTGTACAGCATCAGGTGCTGAGTATGGACTGCAATATCCACTGTATTTTACTAAGGTGATGAACTTTGGGGCATCTGAACCTTTTCTGTATGTCATGTGCCAAAATTGGCAAGGTGACTTCTAATTTTTAAATACTTTCCTAAGCTCACTCTAACAACAGAGACTCTCAGATTGCTCAGACAAATTAAATATTTTTCTAAGCTCACTCTAGCAGCTAAGACTCTCAGACTACTTCAGTCAACTTATATATTTTTCTTAGCTCACTCTAGCAGCTAAGACTCTCAGACTACTTCAGTCAACTTATATATTTTTCTAAGCTCACTCTAACAACTCAGACTACTTCAGTCAATTTAAATATTTTTTCTGGGCTCATTCTAACAACTGAGACTCTCAGACTACTTCAGACTACTTCAGTCAATTTAAATATTTTTTCTGGGCTCATTCTAACAACTGAGACTCTCAGACTACTTCAGTCAACTTATATATTTTTCTAAGCTCACTCTAGACACTGAGGCTCTCAGACTACTTTTTTATGTACAAATCAGCTATTACTGAAATTTAAAAACCAAAATCAATTTTAAAAGTTATAACTTTCATTTTAGTTTGTAAGACAAAAATGGCACACAGCAAAATTAGCTGTTAGCTACCAATTTTACTTGCACAGTATTACAGAGTAAATCAAAGCTGGGTCTATTTGTTAAGCCCTCAAGTCAATTGGGTGAGATTGGATTTTAAAAAGAACCTAGCTATTAGTACCCAATCGGTTCTGAGTGGATTCTAAAAGCAGGTAAAATTGCTCAGCCCAAAACAGGAGATAAAACAAGTCACATCCTAAACCTCTATTGATGCTGCCACTACTCTCCTATAGCTCTCATTCTAGCATCTATCTAATGTGTGTTTCTATGTATCTGCCCACTACTTTTAGTTTATTTTAAATATCATAATGCAGCTCATCAACTACCATTAATCAGTTGCTCTGAGTAGTAATCAAGTACTGTACTACAAAATTCACTGTTGTTCCAACCAATAATTCCATCTCCACAGAAGTTTTGGTGCAAATAGACTCTTACATCTACCTCCATGGTTATTTTCATTGAGATAAAACTTTCACATCACAAGTCTCTATGTGGTCAAATTAATTGTTCCTTATCAATTATAGGACAATGCAGATAATGCTTGACAAGTAATGTACCTATCAGGGTTCAAAATCTGAGGTGACCCATTTTAGTTTTTCGTAATATCTAATGACTTCCCTTTTTTGAAAGCATAGCAGCATAGTTTTCTTTGTCACTCTTCATTCTAGGTATATAAAGTTTTAAAAATTTATATCATTTAGGCTTATCCACCATGGTGAAAAGAAACCATAGATCGTAATAGAGGTTCCAAATTTTACCAAATAATGAAATATTTAATTTAGAATAGATGGATGATTGAGATTTTTTTAGAACAGTATCTAGAGCTAGGAAATTTTTTGATTTTAATAATAATAATATCATCATCATCATCAAGTGCCTTGCTTATAAGCGTTGGCGATTATGTCCCTCCACAAATCCCTATCTTTGACGGCGGTCAGTGTATCTGTCACTTTTCCTGGTCCAAGCCATGTGGCCAGTCCATCTGTTATCTTCTCTCTTTGTCTTCCCCTCCTTCTTTTTTCCTTCCAACTCTCCTGTTGTTACCAAATGTTCCAGTTTTTCTCTTCTCATCAAGTGGCCCAGAAAGATGGCTTGACATTTCTGTATAGTTCTGACCAGTGATCTTCTTTTATTAGCTTCATTCAGAACTCTCTCATTTGTTTTCTTTGCGATCCAAGGTATCCGGAGCATTCTTCTAAGGAACCACATTTCTGTTGCTTCTAGCTTATCTTGAATTTGCTTGTCCATGCTTTGCATCCATACATTAGAACAGGTTCTATGCAGCACTAGAGGGCTCTTTTCCTGGTTTTGATGGAGATGTGTTTATTTGTGAGGATTGTTTTCATCTTATGAAAATTGATCTTTGCCTGAGCAGTTCTTGCTGAGATTTCTCTGTTTGTTTTACCATCGTTTGAAATTATTGTTCCTAGATATTTGAACTTTTCCCTTTGTTTGAGTTTTACTTCATTGATGAATATATCACATTTTGGGGATTCTTGTTTGCGACTGATTAATAATATGGATCTCTAGATTTGGACTTTTATTATAGATCTTCTCATTACCAGCCATAGTGAGCAAGTGTCACAGAAGGTAAATCACGAAGAAAAAAAAAAAGGCTAATCAATTCAGAATTATAGGCTCTTTGCAGGAAAGACGGATACATAAGCTTAATCAAGCTTTTTTCAATGAAGAAACAAACACAAAGTCAAACTAAGTTCATATTTCTCTCAATTTTGCTCTAATTAAATTTAAAATTTAAAGTTCATAGCTGGCTGTTTCTTTTTCTTTAATTTATCGAGGTGTGCAAAATTAAATCTCTTTTCTCAATCAATGAAACAAAAATTATTCCATTCATGCAAAAAAGATTTTACTTGTTGCAAAAGTGATTTGCAATTCCCATGCTGGGAAGTCATCAGAAACACAGGGGCATTGTTCACAGTTTACAAATAAGGGTTGAATTTACAGGCATTTCCATTTTATAACCTGGTGCAAAATAACCCTTACTCCTATTCCATGTTAGTAGATAGTCAGCCTCTTTTAAATAGAGATTTGCTTGTCACGGCAATTCTCTCTCATGGGTCTATTTAAAAATCTCATTATCATTCTATTAGAAAATCAAAATAGACAATTGATCCGTCAGTTTAATATAGATCTACTGCCTACTGCCCTCTTCTTATTCTACCTCATGAGATTTTGTCGAATCGACAAACTGTGACGCACGTTGATCTAGATCTAGATCTAGATCATGTTGAATCAAAATTTTACTCTTACTCAATCCCAAACTTAATCCAACAGGATACCTCACGTATCTGTATTTGGCTCAAGCGTGAGCAAATAACTAAAAATAAACCAATGTTTAGACTTCAAGTTGAAAGATCTAATCTAAATCCAAATTTTAGGTAAAGAAGATTTGCAGGAATTGTCACCTTTTGTAGGCCAATATCTAGATCTAGAGTCTTAGATTAACTCGGCTTACACTGTTTTATCAAAGGGGGGTGGGGTGAGAGTTGCATTCACAGTTATGCCACTAGATTATACATCTTCGATAAATGTATGAGTTTACCAGGATCAAATGGATTTCTTACTTCAACTACGGCTTGTAAACAGTAAAGAAAGCTTGGTAACCCTGCTGTAAAGGCATAGGCCTAGTCTACAGGAAATCCAGAACTCAAGACTGTGTATAACAACCTGAACTGAACCCCATTTTTCTATTTATAGAAACGGGAAAACTACATCATTCTAGGGTCTCTTCGGAAGGTCAGGCACAAGGGATAGGCTTTGATGAGAGGATCTCTGTGACCATGTCATGTGATAGGCTGACCTCTGATTCTGCCGTGGAATAATGTTATTATGTTGTAGTGTAGGCCTGGCATTGTACAAGCCAGTTCAAGATTTTCACGTCCGTAAAAACAAATCACAATAATAATTATTATGCCCTGGAACAAGAAAAATAAATTTATATATATATATATATATATATATATAATTATATATATATTATATAGGCCTATATAAGCCAATCCAAGTTGTAACTCGTGCTCAAAGTGTGGGTCTGAATTTTAAGGTTATGGCTATTTCATTTTTAGTTCAGTTCGAAACGATAGATAAATTTTAATACGTTGAAACAGACAACTCGTTCACATATCACAGTCACCACTTCACGTTTTTATCAATTACACTTTTTTTTCCACTCTTTCAGTGGGCTAGAATCTATAAATCCTACAGTCATGCTCTTAGCAAATTAAAAAAAAAAAGTAGCGGGCTTACATTAATGCTTGTACGAAAGATTTTTTAAAATCACAAAGCAGTATCGAAACAAGGCCTACAATCTTATCTCTCCAAAAAAAATATATTAGGCTGTGGTCCGTTAAGCCAACTGCTATATTCTTAAAAGTAGCCTGTAGTGCCGGTAATAAATTTGAATAATGAGTAAACTGGTAAAGAAAGATGATGAAAATTGAGAAAACAAAATACCTAGTGTAGTAGGCCCGCTGAAAATTTTAATGAGTTAGACATGTTGCATTCTCAGTGCTGGTACATAGATTGAAAAACTGTTGCCATAATATGTTTAGAATTTATTTCTTCCGTAATTTCAGTTTTGGTGAGCAATTGGTCTAACCCAGCCTTACACAGCATTGAAAGCAGAAAAATAAAAGAACCTTATTATACAGATAGCCAAATAACATATGAAAATTGTCCAATTGTGTGACAATTGTTTTAAAAATTAACTACTCATCTTTGGTCCACAAACAAGCAGCTAAAAATTAAAGCGTGTCAAATGCTGCATGAAAACTTAGAAATTTAATCAGCCAGTAGATGAATCCAAATACATTTATGTATAAATCGACAAAACCAGAAACACTCTAGATAACAGGTGTCAGACAGATTCATATCAAATTTCATCAACTGTAGTCGCATGCAAATTTGTATATGAGTATATAAAAAAATGCAAAAGATAGAAGTTTGAAGCCGGCATTATAAATCTTGCACCTTCAAGTTCATATGCACCCATAAATAAATTTAAAAAATTATATATATATATATATATATATATAAAAGCTATGTATATATTCATCTCATTTCAGTATTATGTACTTTTTCATAGACTCATTTCATTTTATAATTTCTTTGGATAATTTTTGTATCACCATGGCTAGAATGTTCCTCGGAATTTATTAAACAAAAAGAAAATTTGATAATTCAAATGTAAAATCCAGAATAATGCAAATTCCAAAAACAGCAAATGCATCGTATAAACAAAAAGGCATATATCTCTGCCTTTGTACAGTGCAGTTAGTTTCCTAATCGTTTGGATTGCCGTTGTATAAAAATCAGAAGACGTAAAACTATTTAATCCGGTCACTGCACAGTAGTGTCTGTGCGCTGCAGACGTGCACTATGTTTGGATTAAAATGAATTGTTTATGTTCTTCATCAACACAGCTAAGCTTTAAGTTTATTGGCAAGAGTTCTATTTAATAGCTGTGCTAAAGGCTGAATACAGTTAATAATATGTCAGTTCTTACGTGGGTGTCTTTTACGTCCCCTAAGTTTCTCGCAATGTTTATGAAGAGTAATTCTTGGCTGACTTGAGTGCATTTTATGGCCATATGAAAAAGGGGGCAGGGGCAGTGAAGGGATGAATGGATCTCTATTACAAAAAAACAAACAAAAAAAAATCAGGTACTTCTCAAACTTTTGATCTGCATGTTTCAATCCAATCAATACATCTCTTTTTGTACCTCTTAGAGTCAAAGTTGTGAGTGACTCTGTGCTAAAGTTCCTTCAGAATTATACCGGTAATAATAGCCATGGTATTCTCGTGGCGAATACTGTACAGACTGAAACAAAGCAAATGGATAATCGGAGAATTGACATAAACTATTTAAGGGGTAAAAAACATTTTTTGAATTAATCACATTAAAACATGAATTTTTTTTATCGATCATTCACTATTAATCCTATGAGTATAACAAAGCACTCTTCCTTTCTTATCTGTGTGGTAGAAACATACCTGTATGTATTCATATCATAATAGAAGAAAAGTTGAAAAGCTATTTAAAATATCATAGAACATATTAATTGTATCCTAGGTCACAAACAAAGCACTCGTAAAGTGTACAATGTAAGCAGATTCATCATTCAAAGGATCCTGAGAATTCATATATAAGGCTAATGACAAATGATATGAAATGTGTAGCATGGCTTAGAAGTAGATAAAATCTTTTTTCTCTCAGTTTATCATTATAAAGAACAGTTTTAAGAAAAAGACAATTTCAAAAAATTTTACATTGAAAAAGAAATTGCTACCGTTTCTGACAAATGGTAGGCATAATCTTAATCGAAGTTGCATTGGTCGATCTTCATTT
>BLXT01007365.1:1634735-1664919 GCA_019648995.1 Plakobranchus ocellatus | reverse complement strand
TTTTTTTTTAGTTTTTATTTTTACCTACAAAGTTCTCTCTGTCTCTTCACCCATCTCTTTACGAAAGATATCATATTAAGTTGAAATGCCCTTTTCTGTAACTTCTTTCGGTGACTATTAATTGCTGCCCTTTGCTTTCCATGTTCTTGTTGGTGCCACTACGTTTGTGTCTGCTATCTCTACTTTTCTCCCATACGATCTCTCTCTCTCTCTCTCTCTCCTCCCCCCTCCTTCCTTCTAATTTCTCTGATGTTATTTCTCCTACCTTAATTTTTTTCTCTCACTGAGATATCCGTGATATTGTGTAATCAGAAAGGGACAAAAGCACAAGAATGGTTTAACATTGATTGATCTGTGTGCTCTGTCAGAGGGGCCAGTTTGGCGGAAGGTTATGACCCGACTGGATGTTATAAAAATAGGTTTTTGGGATGTGCAATTGGAGAAATAAATAGAAAAAAACTTGGCCCCCTCTCCAAACTATGTGAATGCTCATCAGTCATCTGATGGTAGGAAGCGACCGATCTACACGCACACCCAAATATGCCTTGGCTGGTAGGCCTATTTCATTCATTGTTGATTTTCTTCACATCGATAGGCATGATACCGGTAGGCCTCCTTTGTTATACTGAGTGATTCGGCCGATGAGATGGACACTCGCTGTATCACACAGCCCACGAAAAGCAACGTTTATTATTCCAATCCAGTTCTGTCTAAGCTTAGAATTTACGATCAATTCTTCCACTACTAACAGCATTTGGAGCACAAGTGGGATCACCTAGTGATGAGATGCCGTTTGTCGGTATTCATTCTGTAGGTGGGAGACAATTGTGTAGCGCACACACACCTTTTGTTGGTCCCAGCTTTTGTATAGGCCTTCTTAGTGGCAATGTGGGAGTGATGTCCCCTAATCAATTCCAAGAAACGCTTCATAAAGAAAGGTTAGCTTTAAAATTATCGTTTTTCAAAACTTTAACCATAATACGTTTAAAATAAAAAACAAACAAAAATTTAAAAAAAAAAAACCTGGTTTTATGACATAAACCAAATTCAGACATGAGTAATAGAGAAGTTTTGTTTTATTTCTCTATTTTATCGACTACTCAGGCAGGAAAAATAAATAAATAAATCTTTTTTTTTTTTTTAATTGGAGCTGCCTGAAACGTGCGGAGGAATACATTATAATATATTGTTTCAGGGGAGTTGATGACTCATGACTGAACTGAAAACGAAAGTGAAAGTTTTCTTTCGTCGAAATACAATGTGCTTATTGCCAGATCGGCAAATGCAATTCCATTTCAATCCAACCAGCGAAGCGCACACACTGTTTTATTTTTTATGTTAGAGTAGAGTCACAAACGTAGCCTGCAGCATTGTAGGCAGGAAAACATGATCCTGTTCTCGGTTTTTGGGTTGAGATTGGCAAGCGTTTTCTAACGAAACAATGAGACCAAGTCTACCGTTGTCTCTTAAATAACTATTGCCAGTTAATTGAATTAGATTACACGCCCTTTACCCAATTCGTATCTCTTTTGACTTGTTTCTTCCCCGTCGCAGGTAAAAGCAAGTTTGGTGTCTACTTGAACCGTTACTTTGATGTGGAGGTAAAGCATGCCTACCTGAATGGGAGTAGCAGTGATGTTCATGAAATTGCCGTCGTTAAGGTTGGTTAGAAATTTGTTTGCATTCAAAATTTGCAATTAAAAGACATGGGTTGTCTATTTCACACTTTTAAGAGGAGAAAAAAAAAAAAAAGCATTGTTAGCATAGGATAGGCACATTATTAAAAATAAATTGCATTCAGATCGTTTTACAATTGAAACCTCAAAATTCAGATTTCATGTGAATGGAATAACTTGAAGAATCACGGGGATTTTAATTTTTCTGTTTTGTCACAAGTTTTAAAATGGTACCGCAGAAAAAACTCTAAAGTAGATAAAATACTCTTTTTAGCGAACATCCTTTTAGTATGGGTCTTTCTGTGCTGTTGTCTGTATGCAACATCTTCAGCTTGGTCTCAATGGTGAGTAGACCTTTAAACAGTGAATTTCCTTTGTAGGGCCATGAACGTTATTGATGTACTAGGGAACAGAAAAGGGAAAACATTCTTGGAGAGGAAGAATGTCAATCGTCCTAAAATCTTTGACTTTAAGACATTTGACTTATTCAACTTCAGTTTTGAGCAAAAGTTTTAGACAGTAGCCAAATGACTATGTCTCTTGTAAAAAAAAAATGTTTATACTTTGTGTGTGTGTGTATATATATCTATATTACAAATGTTAGCATCAGAATCCTACATTGGAAGATTAAGTAAATGATTTAAAATGATATAAAAAAAATGTTGAAATAGGGAAAAAATTAATTGTTTTTTTAGCTTCCCCAAATTTTCAACCAGGAAATTATTAGGGACATGTGCTATCAAATAGGATGAACATTTTTTATCTCTTTATTTTTGATGTTTTGGCTTTATTGGTATATGTTTGGGTCAGCTTAGACAATGGACAGTGAAAACCTTTTTTTTTTTTCGATAAATTTCTTAATATATATGGCAGCTGTCTTGCATTTTTTTTTTTTATTGTAAACCGTTTTTGTATAAAACTTAAAAAAAAATTTTTTTACCAATTTGCCTCAAATTTGACATAGAGCATCCAAGAATCCACCTAAACATTCCTGTGAAAGGGTTTTGTGATTCATACATTTTTCTTCTCACAGTGCATGAACAAAATTTAGCAAAATGACATCTTTCAAATTTCTCACAATTTTCCACACTTGAACAATGATAACTCCAAAATGAAAAATGCTACAGCTAAATTACTCTACAGGTCAGTTTATAGGTATAAGTGTATGTTGTTGTGTGAAAATGTCAGGTCATTTGGATAGGAAACAAAAAAGTTTTATGGATTTTAATGCAAAAAAGTCAATTTTGAGAAAACGAACGATAAAGATTTTTTGATAAAGAGAAAAAACATAGTACTGGCCTCTCCAAAAACTCAAATTATGGCCGGAAAAAAATTCTTTTCATTTTAAATTTAGCCTTTTTATTGTAGAAAAATGGTTTAGGAAGCCAAATATGCTGATTTCTAAAATTTGATAAAAAATCACCCTAACATGAATAATTGACCGTATATGCTCTTAAAGCTGCATATTGTTGCCTACAGGGAAGACAATATAATCATCTAATTTGTATAAGTTCTGCGGATATATTTGAAAATTTAAGTTTTGCTTTGAAAGTGAGGAGGGGAAAAAGTTAAGGAATCAAATGTCAGTAGCAGTTGCTGTGTATTATGATGCTTTAAAAAATTCCATGAAACAAAAGCCTATTATCACCAGTGTAAAGCTAGCTTGAGAAGATTGATTGATCAACATGTTTATTATCCTCCATTTAGTTTTCACTTTTTTAAGAATGGGCATTGTACACACACACACAAAAAAAATGTTTATTTGAAAAAAATGTACTAAAATGTATTTGAGCATGCAACCTTTACAGTTTTTTTTTCCTTTAATTTACTTTCTTCTTTTCTTGCCACACAGTATTTTACTGGGAAGTGCAAACCCTTGAACATTGGAAATGTCCTGTCTAAAAAAAACAATGGTGTAGATGTGGAGCCCACACCAAACTACGACTCCCATATCAGCTCTGTGCCGCCTAGTCTGGACGAAAGCACCTATGTACAGAAACAGAAATCAGAGGTACACCTGTGTTTGTAGAGTCACTTCTCATTTAAATGATTCAAGTTGAACTAATTAATTTCTGGTTTTTTTGGGTTCTTTTTATTTTTTTTGCATGTAAGCCAAATATTTCTAAGCATACATTTTGTTGGTTTAAAAATCAAGTTTTTGAGACATTGTGAAAGGAGTGTTTCATTTACATGCAAAAACAAGAAGACTGAAAGAATGGTTTATATAAAAACATGCAAAAGTAATGGCTTGTGTGATGTAACTTTAAAAAAAAAAGAAGAAATTTTCTGTATCCATGTTTTTTATCATGATTAATTATGATCATATATAATTTTTGCACCTTGGACTTCTTTGCATTAATGTCAAACCATTGATGGCACAATTTCCATTCATCCACAGATATATTTGTATGAATATGATGAACAGTGCGAGCCATGCAGACGTCCAAGACAATGTCTGCCACACGCCATAATTAAAATAAAAAAGAAACCTCTTCCACAAAAGACAGTTCAACCTCCACCAGCACCAAGTGTTCCTCAAGGTCCAAACCCTTCGCCTGCAGAGCCAACGATTCCGGTGACCAATACCAGTATTCCTTCATCTTCCAAGGCAGAGTCTTCTTTTACGCATGTTTCAAAACAGAAATCAGCAGATATCCAAGCAATGCGCACAACTGTGCATGCTTCAAAAGACCCTCTGTCATCTGGGACAGAAAGAAGACCCTGTAAGATGGATGCAGCTGATGTAAATAAAGTGACAAGTAAAGAAGATAAGCAGTCCAAAAAGGTTTCATTTATCAATGAAGTGGACGAGAGGAGGAGAGAAGAAATGCGCAACTCTTATTTACAGCGCCTGAGTTTAGCTAAGGCAACTGTGCAAGCAGAGCAGTCTAAAGAATTAAACAGCCTTCAAGTTCTACCTAATCTTTTGCCTCAACAAACTAGTGTACAGCATAATCAAAATATTTTGCTCAAAACCAATGCATTTCAAGAAGTAGCTGGTAGAAAGGACCCATTAAGTGGGTCTTTGCCCAGAACACAGTTGGATAATGCAGAATTGGCTTCGGATAGTTTCAATTTAAAATCAGGCATTCAACCACCAGCCTCAAGTGTCAGTTCTCTAAATGAAACCGCAAAGTCTACAGTTGGCGTCTTACCTAACAAACGTATCGATCCAAGGTTGATGAGATCAGTGAGCAATCCAGTGGCAAAGGTTTCAAGTACAGCACTTGATCCAAGACTAGCGAGGCTTTCTGTGGATGAAAAGCAGAGAGCAGAGAGGAGCCCTGAGCCTCCAGGCAAGGCTCAGGACACTTCTAAGGGCCCTAGATTTCTACCTGATTCATCAAAAAGTGCATTGAAACATGGTTCCATTCCAGTCAGTGAATTCAAGAAAAGAATGTCCTACTCAGAATACAAAAAGCTGAAGAAGGATAGTCAAGCTAAAAACACTCCATCTTCCTCGGGTAGCTCGTCTGCTCAGACTGACACAAGTTTTCACACCACCTCTAGTGTATCAACATCAAAGTCTCTAGCTCTACCAATGCCCATAACTTTCATGGATGTATCTAAGCTTCCGCCAAAACCCTCAGCTCCAAGCAAAGCAGATGTTTCTGTTGACAAAACATTGGTACCTTTACCTTCCTTTTACAAAGAATACACTCCAGATGATCAACCCTCATCTTCTGAAGTTGATTTTGACATGTTTCAGTCTCCAGTCTTGGACATTCGCAAACATTCATCTTCCTCTCAAGCCAAAAAAAGTGTGACTTCCAAAAAACCTTTGCTGCCACTTCCGGTATTTAATTCTGATGGCTCTATATCAAATGTGCTAAGAGGGTTCGTCGACGGGAGTATTACAGAAATAAAAACACCATCACCAGCTGAATCACAACAAAAACCTTCCAACAAGTTGCTAATTAAGCCAGAGTTGGTTAAAAACATTGCAAAAAATCTTCTAAAAAATGTTGCAAGCGTCTCTGAAACTGTGAAGCAGCGTGACAAAACGAGTCGCAAGAGGGAAGGAGGCACTAATGACAGCACAAAGGAAAGGGAAGAAAGAAAACCTGAGGGAGAAGACAATTTGAAAAATCTCACAATGTCAAAAGGTAAATCAAATGAGAAAATTGTCCAAGGTATGTCAAAAGGTTTTCAAAAATGTTCAGATGGCATACAAAGAAATGCTTCCTCACAAAGAGATCAAGTTTCTGCAGACAGCAGCCAAGAAAATGAATCCAGTACATCTTTAAAGGGTGAGGGCACTAAATCAGATTTCAAACTTGCTGAAAAGGTTGAGTGTGAAACAATCAGGGAGGAAAATGGTAGCAGTCATAAAGGCTTACCTACTAATAAAAAGAGCAACGTTAAAGAGCGCTTGTCAGTCCCTCCATTGCCACTCATTCCTTTTCTTGTCAGCGACGACAGAGAAGAAGATTGTAATCAACCAAGAAAATGTGCAGGGCAGCAAGAAGAGATATCAAAGTTAAGTGTTGAATCTGGACCTGAGCCAGGCAATGCTCAAGATCAGGAGGAAATACCAGAAACTGTCCCAGAATGTTCACACCCAAATATGCCAGAATCTCCAACTTTTGATATGCTGAGTACAGGTATGTGGCTTGCCCCAGGTGAGCCTCATCACTGCGCTGTAAATCTCTCAGCTACCTTAACATCTCCCAGTGAGATCTCTCAGCCCAAGGTGTCTGGATTTGAGTCTGCACCCTCAACATCTGGCTGGGAGGACAATTCATCAGCAGAGAAATCTGATGATGTTTCTTCCTCACAGCCTGAAGCCCAGAATGCAGTGACATGTGTGTCTCACATGATAGATCGTGAAAGTGAAACGGTGAACACCAATCCATTTATAGCTACACATTGTGAGAAAACTACAGCAGCTAGTTCAAACAGCCCTGGAAGGGAGAGGCAGATGGAAGCGAGTTCCTCTTCCAGTGTAGAGCATCATTTGGCCGAGAACTTCAAAAACAACCAGTCTGTGAGTGAAGAGGCTGTGGTCACAACAGATCGCCCGTCTTGTGATGCTCAGTCAGTTGCAAGAGAGGAGGAAGAACAGTGTCATGCTGCGTGCCGTACGCTAAAGGAACTTGGTTTTGTTGACATCCTGCAAGTGATGAACAATGAATCATATCAACCATGCACTGTGGTGGTGGATTGTATTAAGGTAAGATAAAACAGTCACTTTACTTTTAAATCTTCCCATAATGAAAAAACAGTGGGGGGGAGGAGAAGGGGAGAAGGGGAGAGTTTTTTCAGGATTAACATGCAGTCATTTATTATCATTTTTGTGTAGGCTCTCATGAAATACTGGGAGTGAAAGGTAGACTAGCAGATCACTGAAACTTTCAGAGGGTGCCTAGTAATAACAGGCCTGTAGTGAAAAAGTAATTTGAAGCATTGCTCTACTTGATTTAGAGATTTTTTAACTGCTTGGCTATACTTGAACTAGAAATCTTCACTTAGTCTCTTACTATTGATATTGAACTTCTTAAGGGCACACTCAATGATGTTTTGTACGCTGTCCTAATGATGTGTGACATTAAATGATTAGCCAACTTAACTGAGGTTGAGAAAGTGGGAATTGTAAACAATTATTATTTCACAAAAATAATATTCAAAGAGAGTTTTGACTTAATTATTTTAAATCCTTTTTTTTTCAGTCTCTGGTGTTTTTTTCAAATACATATTGAAAAAATCCCATGCATTTTGATATATCAGATTTCATATACCGAGAGGTTCAATTTTTTTGCTTAAAACATGAATGAAAAAGACTGCTCCTCCTTTTCTTTTTCTGCTTTTCTGTTTATTCCTGTTCATAGCTGGAAAAAAAAAAATTTCAAATGCATTAAATATCAAACTTATCACTGCTTGGATGATAATTTGTTTTTGTTTCTCTCTTAAACTTCAAGGCTGTAAACGACAACTACCCTTTGGATACATGCCAGACATGCAGAGACTGGCTTCCCCGTGAAAGTTTAGTACACATCCGCACTGTATGTGATTTTGAACCGTGCTCAAATCATGGACTTTGTGAAAGTGATGAGCCATATGGTGCCTCCAGTGACTCACTAAGCTGCCATGATGAGAGGCCTTCAGCAGCGACACATATGGATGCTGACAGCCCTTCTGCCAATGCTCAGCAACAGGGACCTCCTGCATCTGAAGTTCACAGAGGTACTAATGTCATATGGAATGTATCAGAAGCAGACTTGGTAGATAGATTGCCTGGGAGGATTGTCACTCCACATGGACAAAATACAAACACAGCCACTTCAAGTTTTGCAAGCGTCTCTTGGGGTGGTGCTGAAAGGGCAGAAAACATGACCCAGCAATATGCAAACTTCCCACCCAGAGAAGCGAAACAAGGGAGTTTTGTCAAATCCATGGCATCTTCTACAATAAACCCAACAGAAGCACAAAAAACCAGCATCTCCAGTTACCCAGATCTAAAGCAACGTGTTGAGAATCAGAGCATTTGGAATACCTCTTCCTCCAAGCCTAAAGCTTTAGATAGTGCCGGTTCTGGCTCAGATGTTTCACAGATGGTAACAAAAGATCTGACAGCTAATGTGGATGTGTCTGGAAATGCATGTGTTAACATCTCAAAGTCTGCCGGTAATAGAGAGGGTGTGGTTGTCTCTAATGCAGTTTCTGTTGCTGCTCATCACGTTTCTAGCACAAAGGAGATGAGCCTGAGGAGTTCTCCTCTCTGCAGTGCAAAACCAGTGCTGGCACAGAGGACAGCTGCTTCTGAAGGATCATCTCAGGACATCCGTAGGAGAGAAGCACCAGATACAGTTTTGTGCAGCGATGATAGCACCAAAGGGTCGTCAGAACAAGGGCGAGGGTCGGTCAAGGAGCCAGGCGCTAAATATGGTGACTCCGTAAGGCCTGCTTATCCAGATTCAGTAGGGAAGGTTGCCAAAGAAAGCATGGCCAAGGAACATTGGAAAAGCACTGGCACGCCTGAATCAAATGACAATCTGAAACAAAAAGAACAAAGGAGAGACATTCTTATGCAAGTGTTGAAACAAAAGGAAAAAGTACAGAAGCATTTAGAACATGATATTAGAAAGGCCTGCAGGAAAGAAAATATGTTAGGAAAGCGACAAAGCAGTGGAAAAGACAAAGTTAAACAGAATGGAAACGAAGATATCAGAGGGAAATTTGATTCCAGCAATCATAAGCGGAAGGAAATAAGATCTGAGAGGTATGAAAAACAGAAGGATCCACGGTACAAACAAACAAACAAGGAGAGAGACCCTGAAAAATCTTGGGCAGAGGCTAAATCTCAAGGATATGACCAGAGAAGCAATGAAAAATTTACCAAAGATAAAGGTCGGCAAGGCCACAGTGAAAGAGAGAGAAGTCCAGAGAAAAGATCTGTTCTAGAGAAAAAATCACACAACAGAAAATCATCAGAGGAATACAGGGCAAGATATGAAAGAAATAAACGTGAGAACGAAAGGAAAGCTGATCGAACAAAAGAAAATGTGAATCAAAGGGATAGAAAAGAGGATAGGAGAGATTATTTACAAAGAGATAACAGAACAGAGGCCCAAGTAAAAGATTTGGAAAGAAGAAAATCAAGTGAAGATGTTCGGATAGCTACTCTGGCAGGCAGACATGAGCAAGAAATCCTAAACACAAGCAAAGACAAAACAGAAACAAAGATAAGTGAAATCTCTATGTGCAGAGAATTAGCACAGCATGGACCCTTGCAACAGAATGCTTGGAGTGAAGATATTGTATCTACAGCTGTTCCTGAAAAAACTCAATCAATGGAAAATGTGAGTGGGAAATATGGGAAAGAAACAACAATTGAACATAGTGGAGAAGAAAACTCAGTGGAAAAAGGTGCAATAATTGAGAGTGTGACTAAAAGCAAAGAACCTTCATTTCAAGATTCCATAACAAAGCAAAGTAGCTCAGACAGTCATGACCCTGATGATGGAGATGATGATGAATTTGGTGCACCTAAGAAAATAATACAGCCTGTGAAGAAAAAAATAGTTATCAACTTGCCTCAAAGTACACCAAGGGGTGTTAGCACAGAGCTGTTTACCACCATGGACAAATCTGTATCCACAGCTCATACGACTGTAACCCACACATTATCTCCTGCAGTTGCACAAGCCTTTGGTTCCCAGTTTCATCCTCAGGTTTCTTCTCACCATGATAGTTCTCTTCCTCCAATGTCAGGCTGTTTGAAAACCTCCGAAAGTTCAATGTATCCTGAAAGCATCGACTCCAAATATGATGCAACCCAAGCTCTGTCTATATTTGTGCCAAAAACATGCCCTGACGACAATCCATGTGATGAGCTGTACTCTCCTAGCAACCCAACAACGGAGGACCAACCTAGTTTTGATAACGTCCATCAAAATTCAACGCCTTTACACATGCAACTAACAGAGAACAAGTCAGAAAGTGAGAATGAGCCATCATTGGAGTACCCAAAGAACTATAGCTGCCCACCAAGGCAGACCTCTGAAACAAGAAATATATTTTCTCTGTACGCCGCACCTGGTCTGTCAGCACGAATTTCCCCAGCTGATGTAGACAGTAATGAATATGGTGATATTGATTACAGGCAGACTAACCCTGCCAACAAGCAGGTCTCATCATGGCAGAAGAACTCTTCTCTGTATGGAAACTACAACAGCTTCCCCATTCCGGAGCCAATACAATATGGTGCTGGTATGTCAGAGAAGAGCGTACCACCATCAGCGATGAGTGATAGTCATCATAGATTTAGAGAACAAAACATTTATGAGAGTTCACACATGGGCTTCTGGAGGGGTCCTGAGAAGTTTGAGCCCTATGATTATGGTGATAAAGACTACCGCCTGCAACATTCTCATAATCCTCCATTTTTGACAAAGCAGATGCAGAATTATGGCGTAGATCCTGAACGTTCTGAGAATTCCTTCAACATATTTTCAAATGTTTCCGGAGGCAACAGCATGTCTGATGGATACGATCATTGCCCGCAAAATGGGAATAAACCAAACAGCAAATCTGATCAAGAGGACAACTGGACACAATCAAACATGAGTGGTTCAAGTTCAAATCAACATTCTCCTCCACAATATCCAGTTCATGATCAATTGTGCCGTGAGCCAGATCATTCCACGGACCACGGTTTAGCCACAGGAAATGACCCAGACACTGAAAAGGATGTGAGTGAAACATCAGCCACTTTACAGATGATGTTGCCTGAAATGTTTGGCCCAGCCTCACATAGACAGAAGTGTCAGAGCATACTCAAAGCTTTTTCCAAATGCAAACCTGCGGCAACAGCTAAAGCTTCCTCTACAGATAAAGACAAAAGGGATATTCAGTATGACAGTGATAAAGCTGAAATTACAAAACAATCTTTTATCTCATCTCGCTTGCCACAATCATCCACTGGTACAGTTTCTCATAAAGAATTTTCCTCAGTAGAAAAGCTGAAAGAGATTCTTGCCAATGTGCACAAAAATGCAGCAGCTCCGCAAACTAAGCAAAGTGAGAAAATTGATAGCTTTGTCCAAAAACAAGTTGGCAACCAAGACATGGTTTCAGAGAGAGATGGCTTATTGCCTCATGCGAGTGGGAGAGAAGATGAACCAGTGTTAGAAAAAGCAGACAGCATAATCAAAGAGAGTATAGGATCTCAATCCTTGTCCTCACCTTCAATAAATATGGCTGCTAATACACCTGAAGGATCCAGCCCCCATTTGAGAGCAGCTACTGCTCAGATTGTTGATCATATAGACCAATTTGTTCAACATATACCAAATTTAAGTACGCTTGAACTTAAAAAAATATTAGGCCATTTCAAAGAGAAAATGGAGGCAAGAGTTGCAGGAGCTGACTCGGAGGCCGTAACTGCATCTGCAAAGGAGAACATATCGAATCCTCAACGAAGCTGTAGCCAACAGGTCCCCTTAGGCCAGTCCCAAAACAAATCGCCTGTTGGTAGTTCAAGCACGCCTTTCCTGCCTTTTGGACAAGAGGAAATATGTGCTCCTACTCTAGATGCACAGAGCAGTGTCAAGAAAGATGATTTTAGCACTGTAGAAATTTCATCTAAAAGTACAAGTTTGGATTCCGAGCTAATCGAACTTCAAGACAACACTGTTGTTGCAGGTTCCAGATCTTCTGAAAAAAAAGCAACCCCTGATAATGCGATAGTTCCAGGACAAAAGGTGGTTGCAAATAATAGGGATGATATTCTACCTGATAGTACAAGTGCTTTATTGGATGTGCCAAGCTCTACAACAAGTTTCTCAGATAGCCAGTGTTCTACAAGCAAGCATTCTCTTGTTGATTATGACGGCAGTGGTAGTGATGACAATGACCACACAGTACAGGTATCATCTTCTTACCCTAAAGATAACAAGAGAAGTCCAGTGCACCACGCAGTCAAAGAAGCTGATGATAGTGAAAGCAGGCATAATGCTAAATTCAACAGTGCAACTGAATCTGATATTTTTGTGCTTAACAAAAATATATTGGAAAAAGAGGATCAAAGGAAACCCTCGACAGGCGAGACAGTTGTAAGTACCAGCTCAGATGAAATGTGTGAAACCTTAGTTGAAACTCCGCCTGATGATAAAAACCCCAAATCCTCCACGAATATAAATGCAGCATATAGAAGGCCAGCAGAGAAAGTTGCGCTGAGGCATACTGTAGGCGAGAATGAGAACAGCAATCTGTCTGATATGTTGGAAAAAAAGTTAAGCCAAAGTTCCAGCTCTCGGGCTATTGTGGTTGATAGCTCATCCTCCACCAATGAATCTCCTGTGGTGACAAAACCTTCGCAGAGCAGCAACACTGCGTCTGTCACTGCTGGAACTAAGAGCAAAGTCTATCTCAAAGATGTGCCAATGGATATTTTGTCATATGCAAGGGACAAAATCCTCCACGATTTAAATGAGCTCATCGATTTGGACACCAACCCCGATGAAAGTTGCCAACCAGAAGATTCTGAGGAACCATTAGGGGATTTGAAGAAAACAAAGATTGTAAGCAGTGAACAAAAAGATCCTGAGAAACCATCAGATGATCTGGAGAATGTAAAGCTTGATAGTGATACAGACCAAACAACAGAGGACGGAGAAATAAAGGATGATGAGAATGACTTGTCACATAGCTCAGGCGGCAGAGATGAGGAGGACACTATTGTTGACTTATCTGACCTGGATGAGGACAACAAACAGGAGGTGAGCTCCAGCACTCCTGCAAAGATATGTAAGAAAACTGATACAGTTTTCAATAAAAGGCAGCAATCAGAGAGCGACAAGGACGTTATTGCAGTGAGCTCTGAAAATGAATGCAATCATCAGAAACGGCCAAATCAAACAAGAAAAAGGACAACAAGAGGCAAATTTTGCAAGAGAAATTCTAGTGCACTCACATTATCACCGACACTCATCGAAAAATGTAAGGAGAAATTGAAGAAGAAGAGAACGAGGAGAAAAATTAGGTTAGACAGGGATGTTAATATACCTGGCATGAAATACAGTGACATATCAGAGGCAAGCTCAGGCAAAGAAGATGAAGACAAGCATTCCAGGCATGCTGTTGCCCTTGGCCACCGACCAGGGCCTCAAGCCTTGAACAAAAGCTCTACCACGGCCCGTAAAAAAAGAAAACCGAAGGCAAGTCCAGTGAGGTATCCCCAGGAAGATAAGGTGGAGAAAGCAGGGCTGGAGAGAAGATATGACAACTCACTGCCCACTAACACTGTGAGGAATCAGTATTGTTCAGACAGTGAAAGCAATTCATCTTTTGTCACAAAAACTCATATGCCCAAGAAGATGTCATCAAAACAAAGGGGAGAATACTCTCCCATCTTGTCCTCCCCAGAGAGTAGAGATGCTGAGTCGTCTTTTACTCCGGGCAGAGACTTTGATTTAGTAGATAGTAACTCAACCTCGCTTTCAATCTCAGGCTCTAATCAAGGTCAAGATAAACCATATTCACCAGATTTAAGCCCAGCAAATTTGCTGAAATCAACCACTGTGTCCCCTAAGAGAAAACGAAAGATTTCTTTGCAAAGTAAAAGCAGTGACGAAAACATTTCCATTATACCTTCAGTGCCGAAAAAGAGGGTAATGTCCAAGGTATGTAAACTGCTGGATAGTCAGAAAGACTTCAGTCTTAAAAAGTTAAGGGAAAGCAGATCAACATCTCGAAGTAAAAACAAAGAAGACAAAAGTAAATCACCTTCTGAACAATCCAGAGCTAAAAGAAATAGCAGCCCAGGGGGTTTCAGAGTTGAGAAAGCAAGAGACAGGAGATCTACATCAAGTGGTACTTATAGGATATGCAAGGGTTCATCTGTTGAGCCAAGCGGAGCAAACAGAAACTGCAGTTCAGGATCATTAAGATCTCATAGCTCTAGACATAGGTTGTCCTTATCCAGAGACTCAGATCAGAGTCTATCATCCGCATCAGATAGAAGTTCACCAGGTCTATCCAGGTCAAAGAGGAGGAGAAATCCTGGACCATACAAAGGTCAATCAAGGAGAAAAAGTAGATCCAGATCCAGGAGCAAAGTCAGGAGGCGTCATTCAAGATCAAGTAGTTACTCCCCTTACAGAAGTCCTAGTCGTCCTAAGAATAGATACGGTAGCCCAGTAGAGAGAAAGTCTGGTCAGTATAGAAATACATCACCAGCAAGCAGGAGAAAGAGGCGAGATAATCACTCTCCAGTTTCAAACCATGACTATGACAGATATGAGCGAAGGTCATCAACATCCTCCCAATCTCCGAATAGGTCAGTGACTTTTAGGAGATCTGATTCGCACAGGAAACATTCTAACGAGAGGTCACCGCAGCTTTGTGCAACTTTCAGCAATAATGAGCTAGATTACTACACATCTAGAGGGCCACAACGCAAAAATAATACCGTTTGGAAAGATTTGCCAACATATAGCTTTGACTTTTCTACAAACAAGGGCGTTTCTGAAGGAACTGCTAAAAAAGATGTTGATCGTATGGGTTTGGATTACTTTACTACACGAAAAGAGAGGAACAGCATACCCAACCCATTTTCTGAAGATACCAGCGATAAAAGAGTGGTACAGTTGGTCACACCAGAACCAGAGCTATCTAGTTTTGAAGATTTAATGCGAGAACACGAGAAGCAACGGGAAAGAAGACTTAATCCAAGCAATGTGACTATTGAGAAACTTATTATAACCCATTTTGGGGCAATAATACCAGAACAAATAAAAGATGCATTTCCTTTTCCACTCACTACATCAATCACCCATGATAGCAAAGGGAACTTACGGTCTGAAGAAGACAGACAGCAGTTTGCAAGTGGGATTGTGGAAGCATTTGGTCTAGCCATGGGCTTGCCACACAATTCTGTAAACACTGCAAGTATAAATTTCAGTAGCAAATGCTTTGATAAAGAACCAACTGAAAAGCAGCTGGAAGAATTTGCAGACCAGCAGGTTCTCTTGGAAGTGAATGTTATCAAACAATGTCAAGCTTTTTTACAGGCTTCCGTAAAAAGCATGCCAGAGGAAACGATGCTTCAGGAGAAAACTTTGGAGCAAGCGAAGTTGCAAGCCGAGATTCTTTTGATGCAAGCCAAGCAAGACAAAGACAGTTCACAGAGCCTAGAAGAGTTGGAGAGAAAGCTATCAGACGTGAAAGAAGAGTGTGAACATCTTATGCAGGCATGTGTGAAACACAAGCAGCTTGAGGCCAATAACAAAGATCAAACGGGACAGAGCGACTTCCCTGAACCAGATATTCCTGAGGCGCTGCGACTGCCGACCACAGATTTTGAGTTCCACAAGCCCTCATACCCCATCCTGCAGGGCAAGGTGAAGTCTGAGCTGGAGGCTTTACTGGATCAGGTTGCCGGGGATATCCTCGAGCTGTACAAGTGTCCTGGCTTTGGCCGTCCCCACTTCCGCGTGCCTGATCTGCTCCTTTTGAAAGAGGAGAAGCAGAGCCTCTATGCCTTGTGCGGAACACCTCTCATTCTCAACATGCCCATTCCCAAGAAACCTTTCAGTCTCTTGCTCAAGATTCGAGTTGAGCTTGAGTCCTTAGGGCCTGAAGTGAGGGACTCTCCTGAAGGCATGAAGTTGCTTACAGAGGTAGGCTCAAAAGTTGTTAAAGCTGGTCTGCTTTTTTGTTGTTTATGAGAATAATTATAATTTTATTTTAAATTTTTACATGCAGTTTACTTTTCAAAGATTGCATCGTTCTGTTTCCTAGATTAAAAAATACTGAAATTGATTTATTGGAAAAGAAAACAGTGCAAAAGTATTTTTCATTGTTTTAGAGCATAGACATTTTGTTTTAAATCAGAAATACTGGAGATAGATTCGATAGGTGTCAGAACTGGTGGACTAAACTGTTATTTTCTAATGATAGAAAAAAAAGGAACAGTGGGCCTCAGCAATTGGTTGAATGCCCTTCTTGTGTTAAGTGCAAAGGACAGCTGATGTAACACGTAGATTTAGCCTTGAGATTGTAGGACTTGAAATCCTGAAATATTGTTTTCTTTATTAAAGTACTGCCCTTTTTTTCTGATAAAGCCTTCAGGCAAAAGATTTGTACTAATATTATTAATTATCTGTGTTGTTCAAATTTGTTTAAATAAATTTAAGTTGATGTAAAAATGTTCTATTGTTATTTTAATCAGATAACTTACATAATTTTTAACCTAAAAAATTTGTCGATAATTGATGGTTGTAAAGACAATCTAGAGCTATTGAGGAATTGAGTTGAGCATTTTGAACCATATATTGTATACACAGTGGAGATCTCTAAACATGAATTCTGTGGGAATTGATAATAACTGTAAAGAAAAAAGACTGACTTTATACAAAAAAAAAGACTGCAACTCTACTGGATATTCTTGAGTCTTTTAAAACTGTGGATAGAGAGTTAGATTGAGTCCTGTTTTTATCAAGGGATGTACTTTTGTTAGAGTCTTAACAATCTTGTCCGATTTATGCACCAAGTTCAGCTTGGTCTTATTTATTAATGTGATGTGTCTTCTGATTTCACATTGGTTTGTAGTGCTTCTTGCTCAGTGGATGTCAGGACAGACACTGAAATGAGAGACAAATAGGGAAAACCATTCTTTAAGTATTAATGGCAACACATGTTCACTTTGAATTAATAGGATTGTGCCCAACAAACTGACTTCAAAACTATAAGCTCATATTGAAAAGAAAAGGAAACTCTCTTATATGTAAAGCACTTAGATAGTTTTGTGAAAAATTCTGTTTCTTAGACTGCAGCTTTTGAAATTTCCATTGTGAATAAAGTCATCTGAATGCTATTTCATTTATGTATTTGTCTATTGTAGTTTATTTCATTTTTTTTTTCACTTTTGGCACATGAAAATTTCAGCGATCAAATCTCCTGGGCAACTTTGTGATCACAATGAAAGCAAGCAGGATAACCAAGTTAAAAACCAAAGTGAGACAGTTTGATTGTTGTTCTGATTACCTCCATGAAGTCCTGGGCTCAGAGGGACTCGAAAAGCTGAAGGTGTTTGAGACATACCTACAAGCCTTGAGGTGGCACTACAGAGTGCTGGATCAAGAAAATGTGAGTGATATACCTTTTTGCCTGAGCAGTCTGCCAGATAAAGAGTTGTGTATTAACAACAACAGCAACAACAACATTTAAAAAAAAAAAATAAAATTCCCAAACCTAAGACATGTAGAAAGAGAACAGATTTGATGAAGGTTTGTGTGCTTGAGTTCCCATTGCCCATTTCCTCCATGGTGATCCCAGGCTTTTTGATCCTTGTTGGCCTGGCTATCTATGGGGGATTCAAACCTGCAACCCAAGGTCCCTGCAGCTCTACAGGGAATTTAACAATTGTGCTTTTCTTTCATAAATTTCTGCTAAGTCTTTAATTCTCTTCTTTAATAATATTGTGCTTCAGCATTGAGTTTGAAAAAAAAGTTGATTGATTTTAAAGTGACATTTAAAGGTTTTTTCTTCAATTTGTGCAGTGTGTGTAATAAATCGTGTTTGCTAACCTGCAACAAATTCAAATCACATCTTATTGCGAAAATATCAGTTAAAGTGTTTTAACTGAGTGTTTTAAAGCAATGTGACAGCAGATAGAAATAAAAATTTCTTTGTTAAATTTGTTGGGCAGTTGAAGGAAATTAAAAGGTCCATCCAACTGGGATTTTTACAAATTTTCATGTTGTTGCAATCTAGGGTATTCGTACAATTTGAAGCTTTACAAAAATGGAAGAGCCAAAAAAAAAAAAAAAAAATGTAGGTAAGGATAAAAAAGCCTAAAAACAAAACAAACAAAAAGACAACAAACACACACTAAACCAAAACAAACAAAAAAAAAAACCCACTCCAAAACACACTGTTAAGAGTTATTATTTCTTTTAGCTGTGGTGTTGCAGAAAGAGTGATTCCTGCCTGTATTTTTTGGCATATTTTTTTTGCACAAAATGTGAGATAAAGGGAGGAGAAAAATGCCCGTTTAATGAATATCATTGAAACCTTCTCTTCTACATCTTCCATATGAACGCTCCCTCCATCTTCTCTCTTTCTTAGTCTCACAGTTACTCACACTCACTTACACTAACAATATTGTATCTTCCTCAATCGACTTGTGGAATTAATTTGAAAAATCTTAATAATTTTCTTGTGCGCTTCTTTTTGTACTTTTTGCCCTCCAGAAATGCAAGACAAATTTGACAAGTTGGTGAAACTATACCTGACTGTAGTACTGCAGATGCTGTCTGACTTCTAACTTTCAGTGATTGAAAAACAGTGTATGGCATAACTGCAGCTGATGGAGAAAATTAGAGACAAGTTGAGCTCCTTGAATCCTGTATATATAAAAACGAGATATTAAACAGCTTTTTCCTCATTGTTATCAAAGCAAGCAAACCTGTGAAATTGTCCTTGTTAAATGAGGATGATGCCTCAGAGAGAAAAAACTGCTTCTTTTGTGTGTGAATATTTTTATTGTTCTATATTACAGAGCTGAATCATTTTTTTCCCTCTGCCATGCCCTTCCAAAAACGTGATCCAGATATGCTGGACTGATGCTCTGAGGCATGTACTGTTTCAGTCTTGCCATGTAAAAATGGAAATGTGATGCCAGTATGTGTAAAAGTTTTTTAAAAGAGAATTATGAATGCACAACAGAAAGTTATGTTATTTTTTTCTCTCAGCCTTGTGAAAGGCAAATCATGAGTAAGCCCAGTGTGACTATTGCTGTGTAGAGATGCTCGCTGGGAGGAAGAAAAAACAGACTGTGTGGAAGTTTTCATGCCTCATCATATTTCAAGTGTGTTCAAAAGCCGTTTTGTAAAGCTTTCTCAGTATTTAATTTTCTTATTTTTACCTCATGTTTCCCTTATTTTCAGTTCTAAATTATTTTGATTGCCAAGTATCCGCCAGGCATATATGTTTCATCATTCATTCCAAAACTTAGAATAACGTGATCTTTTAGTGTTACACTATATCTGTTTTGTATAAATGTGCAACATGTGAATAATTTTATGTTAAATTACTTTATACCATATGTATGAGTACTGAAAAAGGCAAAAAGGTAAAGACCAACTTGATTCTCAAGAAAATGCAAAGATCTAACTTTGTGATGGTGAACTAACCAATCCACATATTGAAATAAGTAGCATCAATACAAAGTGAGATAGTTTGCGGCAGGAAGAAATGTTTAGATTGCATAATGACATACATTTTTTTAAAAATCGAAACTGGCTTAATAATAGTGTTAATAAGTGAGGTTTGGTGCATTCAGTATCGTTTAATATTTATGCAGGGGTGCTCACGAGTATGCATGAAATGAGCTTTTCTTTCTGAGGTTTGTTTTGCTGCAAAGTATCTCATTTTACCATGTTCTTTTACATTTATGTGGGCCAATAAAACTATGAGTTTTGAGAGACTATGATTGTTTATTATCCTGTAGCCAACATTGGATTTCAGTGATGATGAAGAAACACTTAAGACTTAGATTAGAGGTGAACTTTTGATTTTGAGATGATTCACAGGCACTGCAGTAATGATGATTTTTTGAGGAAGAACTATCTTATATATATTTTCTTGCTGCAAGTGCAAATTATCTCATTTTTTTTGTGTTCCTTCATATTCATTTGCTTTGAACGATTTATCAAGCAACATAAATTCTCACTAGTAAAACTTCAACGCACTTGCAGTTTCTTACAGTCTTTTTTTTAATGTATGATCATGACAGTTCTGAAAGTATAACAAACTTGTAACTATAAAGGGATAGTACTGAATCTCTTGCACTCTGTCAACTTTTTGGAATTATCGTCCTTTTTTAATTGTTTTATTTGCCATTTGTGTAGATATTTTTTTTCACTGATAAATGTTTGTGCAAGGATAATAATGCCACTGTAAAATTTTCTTTTCTTTTCTAATGAAGACTTGTAAAGCATGCAGCATGAACAAAGCACTATATTTTCATTTGCTTCTTGCTTTTTGGATGGACGTAGAACCCATGAGAGTTGAGAGGAAAATTAGAAGCATTCAGATGAATTGTTCACCGACTCTTGTTAGCCTCATGGGCCAGACAAGAAACATGTTTTGAGACCAATCCCTAAGTTGAATGTTGTATTAATAATTTTTAAGCTGTGTTATTTCCTTCTTTCATTTTTTTTTCTTTTTTTATGCTATGATCTTGGCACAAAATTGCTGTCTCCATCCAGTATTTGCAAACCTCACAGAATTTAGTTTCAGGCTCTACCAATGATTTAAAATGTTCACTATGTGACTTCCATCTTATTTGGGCTTGTCTCAAGACAACCAGATATTTCTGCATTTTTGTTGATCCTTTCCTCAAATAACAAATTCTTTCTTACTCATCATCCTATCAATCGTCCATGAAATATCCAGTATTTTTTTTATGTTTGTAACAATTGTAGTACAATAATTTCTCATTTTCCTAATGCACTTTTATTTCTTGTTGAACAAATAATGTTATGTTCCTTTAACCTATCATTTTCTTTTCCTTTTAACCTGCATGTAGTGTGTTGTTCGATTGAATGAACATCTGGCCTATTATTGGCAGGCATATGTAACAAGTTTAAATTTAAATCCACTATTATAGTGTTACATCATAGAAACTTTTCAAAAACCATCTGTAGCTCTTCACTTAGCTTTAGACTCTTAATTTGCTAGTCTTCTTAATTCAGGAATGCCACTTTTGCGGACAGGGTTGGTGCCAAAGTGTCCAGCCAACCTGCCCGAGACTTAGGGACCTCTCTTGTCAAGAGCCTGAGCCCCACCACTGACGCCCTGGCCTGGCAGAGGTAAAAAAAAAAACCTGAGATCACCCTTTTGGAGGACATGTCATATGCTTCAAAACCAAGTAACTTTCCTAGCTTAAGCCTGAAATCTGTCATTTGTCTTTGCAGTGGAGATTTTTTCCAGGCCTGAGCAGGCTGCTGCTTTATCCATCTCTTGTATTTGTGCTCAGGCTTGTTAGTTCCACCAATTCTACTAGGACTTTAATGTTTCTTTAGGCTATTACAATGATGTACCTTTTCCCTCTGCCCTATCAATTGTTTATTTTTTCTCTTAGGTTTATTAGCCTTGTTGAGTATTCTAGCCCTATAATGTAATAATATTTGCTTAATCGATTAATCTGGTTAACTCTTCTTTACATATTTTAGCTATATGCGTATTAAAAGGTTTAGCTGAGAAAATCATAGGTATTTTTATGTGCATGAAAATTGACACAGATGAATATTTTAATTTTAATTGAGGAATAAAGGACGGCGTGATAAAGGGAGACAATTTCATGAAAATTGTTCTCCTTTTCTCCCTTTTCTTTATAATTGCAAGCTCTGGGTGGTTTTCACCTGGCATAGGAAAAAATTGCAATATAGTATCCATGTGAATGTGACCTGCATGGATTGCAATATTTGATGTAAAGAGTACATAATTTTCAAGGATGCTTATTTTTATTTTACCCTTTAAAGCAATCCTGTGTTAATTTTAGATGATAGCCTTTTTGGCAAGTAACATTAAAAATTGTATCAGGATTATTTCTTTCTGTGGGGTTTACTAATTAGCTAGAGCTATCTAGATTCTAAGCAGTGAGATTCCTGTATCTTATGAAAAAAAAACCCACTTAAAAAAAAAAAAGGATTAATTTATTATATTATACCTGACATCCCACTTAGTAGGACCCCTTCATTTTCACATGATACTGGTAGACACAGTGATCATAATAATGGCCCTATAGTTAGAATAAACCTGAAGGGGAAAAGCCATGAAACAAAAGGTAAAAGAGCGAAGAAAATAAAAACTTAATATCTACTGAGTTTAGTTTTTTTCCATTACTTAACAAAATTACTGTTTAAATGGATAAATGTATGCAAATTGCAGTAAGTTGCCAGGTCACAGGTCATCAAAAACTTGCTTGAAACTGTTCCTGGCCAAACTCCTCTCATCCTTGCCCACCTATGTTAGGAAAGAGTTGCACATATCTCAAAGTGTGGATAAGTTTATGCCCTTTCAATTCTTTTGTGTTTCTCATTGCTGAACGTTTTCAGCGCTACTACAAGTCTTACTTCCATTTAATCAAAAGATACTTTTGAATGCAGTTTCTCTTATATCACTTTACATCTTTTCTAATTCTTTTCCAACTTTATAACTTTGGTTTGAATATTTTGAGTAATATTATGATATGATCCTTTCTGTCCCATTGTGTTTATCACAATGACCATGTTTACAATGTGCATTATGGTGCTTTTATGTTAATTATTATCAATAAGGTCATAAAATTTTTGTATTAATTGATGTAATTAAATATTTGAATCTCTATTAACATTCGAACAAAATGCCAACCATGTGTTCACAAATTACAAAACAAATATTTTAATTTTGTCTTCCTGTCCATTTTATTGGCTTGTGTGCTTGACAAAAGGAACACATATTGGTGAACAAAGTGGAATAAATCAAAGTGGTTTTTATTTTTGTCATAAAAAATGTCCAAGACTTTTTCTTGCTACTGTTAAACCTTACACTATGCTTTTAATAGGATGTAGGCCCAACTGCCCTTGAAATTACCATTACGATTTTGTTGTTTTACATAAATGTATGTAAGATTTTATAAACCATTTTTTTATTTAAATAAATAACAACATATGAAGCAATAAAGTTTACTGAATACTTTGCTTAAATTATAACATCTTCTGTTAGTATTAGTTTCTTTGTCAGCATTCAAATTTAACACTGCCTTGGACTGTTCATTCGTTTATTTGTGACTGTCATAACCTCAATTTCATGCCTTCATCAAAATCTGTTTTGATGCATTGTCAACATAGATTTGTAGTTTCAGCCCGATCACATCAGCTTTAAAAGAAATAAAAAATTCTCACTAATTACCAGTGATTTAACTTTGATGTGCTATCAATCAGGAAACAAAAAATTGTATCCAAGATATAGGCTGTCATATTCAATTATAGTATCATTACCCCTGACTGTACTCATACATATATCTGTTTCCAATTTTCCCTTCTTTCCATCCATGACAGGCAATAATTTTTATTTTTTAACTGACTTTATCTGCCGTAGTGAAATGAAGTCATGTATTGGTGAAGTTAAGTCTATGGCAGGTACTGTACTTCATTTGGCCACAGCAGTAAGCACATTCATTTTTAATCTTGCTCAAAAGCATATTTAAAACACATTCATCAGAAGAAGGTGTTTAACTTTTTTCATTTTTTTATTTTATGTTATTTTAGTGCCATCTTAAAAATCATAACTTTTTTCCTACTGCAGCGGTATCTTTTCTTCAAATTCTGCACATTTAGTAATATTTTTCAATTATTCAACGCGTGTGGATTGGTCTGGTCATATTGATCTGAAATGCAGATTAAAAAAAAAAAAAAAAATTATTTGGCTAGTTAGATTATCTTGTTAGACCCTGAGCTTCTTAGTGTTCTCTTTCTACATATATCTAGTATCAAATTCTACAAGGTGGACTTTGCAGCAATGCTAGTTTTCTGTAGTAACAGCATCTTTGGTCTAGAGGTAGGAAAACTACAGTATTGATATAAAAATTGCCAGCAACTGATCTTTCTTTGACTCATTAGTCATTGTCGTCATTGTTGTTTCTATTGTGATTGTTCGTCATCATTGTTGCTGTAGTTGTTTATTGTTGCTGCTGCTGCTGCTGCAGCTGTAAAGTTTGTGACTGCCACATTTAAGAACTCCAGGCCTATTATTTGACTTTATCAGGCTTTCGTGTGACAAACATGGCATCAGTATTGCGTGGGATAATTTCTAAGCTAAGACTACTACTTCACCTTCAGTATTCTCTATCAATGATCTTATTCAGCTGCTTTTTTCACTGTTTGATATGAAACACGACTGGGAATGGCCAAGTATAAAAAAACCCGTAAATTTTAGGCTAGCATAGCCGAAATAGATATATCCTCATACTTTTTCCATCTCCTTTCTTTTTAACTTAAGGATACATAAAAACAATATTCTTTTTAAAAAGGCAGAAACCGTCTTTTGATGCGTGGACAAAAAGGTCGCATTGACTGGAGGGGAAATCTGCCTTTAGGGGGACAATTTCAGCCTTGTTGAAAGTCTTTGTTCTTCAGTTGAGTTCAGGAGCGGGAAAGGGAAATTACATGGTAAACATTGACTAGACCAAGACAGACAAGTCTAGTTGTTCAACAATTACTGCACGTAATGACGTATATCCCAAAAAAACACCTGGCCACTGCCTCCTCCAAAACACACACTTGTTTAGAAATGATGGGCACATGCTTGATTGTCCAACTCCCAGCTACACTGTCTCAATAAGAGAGAGAGAGAGAGAGCCGCTTTGAAGTTTAGATAAAGCCAGCAACGCATCCCACGGCAATACAATTGTCGCTATAGATTTAATAAGTATGATTGTGAATAGATTTAGAACAAGGCCTGCCTCTAGACTAGACTGTTGGCCTGTGATGAGCTAGGCCCTCCCTCCCCTTCCCCCTTGAATACACCTAAAAAAAAAAAAAAAAAAAAATTCCCTTGCTGTGGCCTTGTCCTGTGTAAAAAAGTGCTGGAGCATCTAACAAAGGGCGAATTGGGCAGAAAAAGGCTAGCATTATGCACACACATATTTGTTAGCATAATTATGTGTACCTTTAACTAATTTTTCTAAAGGAAAAGCATTCTTTCATTAGCAGCACCGAACAGTAAAAGATCGATTTAGATAAAAATCGAGTTATGCTGTGGCTCTTAACAATAAGTCTTCAAAGGGGGCGGTTCCAGGTAAAAAGATCAACTTGAATGAAAATCAACTTAAGAAGTGTTGACTGTAGTAACTTAAAAAAAAAAAATTTCTTAACTCATAAACCGGTGCTGGACGGTGGGAGAGTCCGATAGTTTGTAAGATTCACGGTACTGGATGCTGCCAGCGTCCAATAGTTTTGTTGTTTCTGTTAACTTGTTTTGAATTTTAGACTGACCAAATTATTCCAAAACTACTTTATTTGCCCCGGGACTACTTCCTTTACATTTTGAACTACACATCCTATCTAATTGCTTTGTGTAAGAAAAAAAAACTTAACGGTTTAAGAGTTAATATTTTACATGTCCAGTTAAAATGTATTGTTTGCATGTGAGATGTTAGATTAACTCCAAACACACAACCCAACATTAGCCCACATAACTGTGACAGTCAGTCTATTAAAAAAATTACTTTGCCACATCCTTTTTCTTTCGGCTTCAGCGTGCCACTTTAGTACAGTAAATATAATAAAATACAAACAAAGCACACATAAATATATTATTGGTGATTCTCAAAGTGTATTCTTTACAAATTGGCTGCTTCGGTTGGCCTTCCCCTCACCCTTTGTTATATTGACCTGTATCCACTATGAGTATGAATGCCCATTTTATACTTATCAAATCACATCAAGTCTTTCCTCTATGTTGCGGAGATGGGCATATTCTATGACACATTTTGATGAAAAGAGATTAATCATTACATGCATGTTTTACCAGCATCTATAAAAAAGATCATGGCTGACAATGCTTCTTGCTTTCTTATGCTTTCACTTTTCTTTTTGCACCTTAACTTCTTTAGCCTATGTTTTGATCATTTCCTCTTCCTTGCATGATTTCAGAATAGCCAGACAAATACTAACAGTTACCATACTTGACGCAATGCAATTTTTTTGGACAAAAGGTGACTATAACACAGTACCCTCTGGACTGGGTAGTGGGACATGCTTTCCTTGCAGCTCTTTGGAGCAAAGGGATATTAAAAAAAAAATGTACCAGTAACAAAAATTCATAAAAAGTAACACTTAACTATTAAAAAAAATAAATAAATAAATAAATTATATTTAACACAAAGTAAATCTTCTAGCTATCAAACCAGGTTAAAACTATAATAGGGAAGGCACGGAGGAAAAAAATATATAGATTTCCTAAACAAAAGTAAAGAATAATGAAGATAAAACCTGCACAGTTTGGAGTGAAAGTGGCTTGTACTTCAATTAATTAATCAGCATTACAAAGAAGTACATGTATTTACATAGAACTGTTCACTTGTTACAGCCAAAGGTTCAGGACAATTTGCAAACAAAGACTTGCATGCCACCAAAAACAAACTTATGTTAGACAGATTATAATGAGCTTTTTCTCAATCTTAACAAGCCAGAACATTCAATACAAAATTCAATGCATGCAAAGGCGACTTTACAATAACAGTTACATTACAAAGCACACAACACAACATGATGGAAGTCACAACTCAAGCACACTAACTGGAATCCTTTCCACCCCATTTGTTGTCAACATTTTACTTTTCACATTGCTGTTTGGAATATTTTTATGAATGGTGTATGGATCAACGGGTAAACCACATGAATTGAAATAAACATTTTTTTTTTTCTCTGAAATTAAACAGTACAGGAGGAAAAGAATAAGAAGACTAATCAACAAAAGCAGGCATAATATAAATAATCAGTGTGAGCACAGCAAGACTAAAATGTAATCATAAAAGTTAATGCTTCACAAAATGTAGTCATCCCCTTGCCAAGGACTAGGAGAGAAGCTAATGATAGGCTAGTATAGTAGGCCTATCTAAATCTTTGCTGCAGTGGTGGCGGTGAAGTTGAAAGTTTCAAACAAGAACAAAAATGTATCGAGCATAATTTCTTATTAAGTTATATTGAAGTTGTTTATGTGGACAGAAATAAAAAATATTTGAAGATAAAAGAATAAAAAAGTTTCTTTTTTCTTTTACGAGCACAAAAAGTAACAAACAAATAAAATCAATCCAAGATCATAGCAAATGGATCTACTTGTGAAACAAATATCCTGCATCTCATCTCAATCGCTTTTATTACCGTAACCTACTAAGTCAATACACATACATTTTTCTCAATACATATGTAAACCATGTAGATCAACTAAGTATGTTACATATATTTTGACCTGCTTTTCGTTATTCTAAATGCAAAGATGAAAATAAACCACAACAAATAAGCAATTTTTTTCCATATAACCACAGCTTTCCTTTCTGAACTTAAATTGGAACAAATAAACAATTCAGGAGATGATAGGTTAATTTGAAAAATGCCCAGTACTGCTGTATGTGATAACTCTTGAGCGATTTAGATTATTGTACACTCCAGTGTTTGAATGCATCTGCTCACCTCTCTGCTGCATTTTGACAAAGTTAGCCCTTAACACCTTAAGGATCGGCTTTGCCACCTAGAGTTACCCCTCCAAGACCAGGGCTGCTAACCCCTGTTCAACCCCTAAGACCGGAGTCGCTGCCCCCATTTAAAAAATTATGCCTTTAACACCTATAGGGATAAGCCTTTCCTGTAAATCCTTTGTTTGTATACCCACAATTGCAAATTAATAATGAAAGTGTTTGGTTTCGACTGGGCCGGAAATAGAAAAATAAGGTCTAGACTAAGTATATTTTGGATCGGAATAAAGTAGTGGACTAGTTGCTGTTGCGAGAATACTCTCACTCGTCTTTTTGCATGTATACTTGTCATTGGTCTTTTATGATTGGTTTTTTTTTCATGAATATTTTTGTCAATGGTCCTTCACGTGTTAGGACAATGAAGTATAATCAATCTAAGGTCCACCTAATTATTACGATTGAAGCATTCACCACATGTATAATAATTAATTGATCATGTTGCATGCAATAACTTTTGGATAACCAAATAGGTGTAATATAGCATTAGCGCGATTTGAATAAATGCAGACTACTACAATGGCAAAGACTGCAAACTGCAAGCCACACTTTACTCTTCACAAAATAAATTTTCTACAATTCCAACTACAAATTAACCTGCTTGTATTGTAACAAGAAAGTTTTCAACCAAGATTATGTGTCATGTGACATAACTCAGTCATGAGTTTTCTGATCACGAAAATTGAACCATCCCGCATTTTAGTAGTATTGTTTTGGATAAGAAAAATACAGATGACATTTTTGGGCTACTTGAAATCATTAATCTACTGAGGAATGCCAGCCCTTCAACTCATTTTCAAAAATATATGCAAAACCGATTCCTTCTAGAATAATGAAGTAAGTATGGACAAGCGCCTTGGTATAATTTGACCATACTAAACAAAAACTGAGGCCCCAATTCTTCCCCCTCAAATGTTCTTCTTTTGAGCAGGAGTTGAAAATAAGTAATGTTTATCTAGGCCTAAACTATAAGCTAGTCCTGCTGCACACACAGCTATACTCAATGGAGGGCCAGAAAAAAAAAAAAAGGGATGATATGGTGCAAGTGTGTTCAGCAGGGAGAGAAAAAAAAAAAACAAAAAAAAAAAACAGCCTATGAGCCCTACTTCCAATACATTCCTCATAAAGGACTGGATGAAAATCTGATCTTATTAGAAACGGAAGACAAAACTTGAGACTTACACACAAAATTTGGACAGATGGGCAACAGGAAAAGACCCACTTGTGAACATCTGAGCAGAGAAACTTGTGGCAAAGCTCCATGCCACTTTGAAGGAAAAAAAAAAACATTGGAAACTGCATCTTTGTAAAATTACGAAATAATTAAAACAGGTTCAATTGTCCACTATCTTGATAGAACTTTCAAAATCATATCCAACGTTGCCAACAAAAATCTCACCGAAAAGAATATGATACGAGTCCTTCAGAATGATAGTTAATACCTTCGATCAGGAACACTGAACCATCCTACATTTTAATAATAATAAGAGTTGTTACATGAAAAACATACAAATTAAGACAACATAAGAAACGGGCATTATTTTATAGTATTGTGCGTATAAAAAATTATCTCTAAAGCTCAGAAAATGTCAGCCTTTATTTTTTTTTGTTCATGAATAGAAAGATAAGATTACAGTTTTTTACAAAAAAATATGAAACTAGCTTAGGCAGCAAGAACAGAATTACAAGTACGTTACAATGAAAAAGAGAAAAAACAAATCCCACAAATTTAGAGACGCAAACCCAATTAGCCCTTCCTACAAAACCAACCATATCAATTCTCAGGTTTAAGTTATTCATATCACTCAGAACACGTGATGATCATGATACAATCAATTTAATTTGCAGATTTAAACAGCACAGAATTAACCTTTTAAGGAAGCCAAAGTTACATCAAATCACAAAAGTTTAATACCCCAGCTGAAGTGCAATGCATAACAATGACTACAAAGAAAAAAAGCAAGCTTTTGCATATAAGTATGATCCTTTTGACTGATAAGGCCTGAGCAAAGATTAGTTTTAAAAGTTTGGCTGAGATGAGATAAAATGATACACTTCCAGCCATTCAGATGTTTGAACTACATGTATAATAATTCAGATATACAAATAAAAGGGGGCACCTATTTGCAACTATCTCCACATCTTGTCTCAATTTCTTATTGACTAAAGGTTATAAGAAATACCCAGGTTTCAATATTTTTATGCTAGATCTTCAGTTGCATATGAATGCTCGCTAGTTTCCTTTTTTTTTTTTTTAATTCTTTCCTAAAATAAAGTATCAACCTTAGCAATAAAAAATAGACTTTTGTACACTACAGCTTGTTTCTAGGTCCAACTTTAGGTAAATCAAAAGGGGGTTTTGATGGTTTTACAACAAAAGATAAGATCATTTGCAGAGTGGTTCAAACCAGCTAGTTAATAGGACACAAGGCTCCAATCTTAACGCCTAGAATTGTAGAAGCAGAGCCGTAATTTGATTGAGCTACCACTTCCAATCAATTTTCCCTCTTTCTGTATTACGAGTTCAAACTTAACTTTTTCTCACGAAGGCTACATTGCTACAATATCAGAGTTGAATTTGGGAGCAGAAAAAATTATTTCCAGCTCTGAGTGAGAAAAACATCACGTTAAAAAAATTTGTCTTGCAATTCTTCCTCTTTACTTTGAAATCAATTTCAAACCAAAGCTAAAACTGATGATGAATGTAAGGCTTGAATCACGTTAACTTGCAAATAGAACCTCACATGAGAGAAATTAAAAAAAAAAA
>BLXT01007365.1:1550718-1563628 GCA_019648995.1 Plakobranchus ocellatus | reverse complement strand
TCCTCTTCCCCTTCTCCTCCTCCTCCTCCTCTTCCCCTCTTCCTCCTTTTCCCCTCCTCTTCTTACTCCTCATCCTCCACCTTTTCCTCCTTCCCATGATCATATTTTTGCCCCCTGAGCCAATTTGTCGTTCGTTAACTTCTTTTCACGTAAATTCCAATTGATTATTTTATCTTCTTCACAGCCAACAGCAACTTTAAAAAAGTGAAGGCGCCCACAGCTATCCAAACTTTTTTCAGCGACAGTGCGAGAAAGCGAGATAGATAGATAGATAGATAGATAGATAGAGAGAGAGAGAGAGAGAGAGAGAGAGAGAGAGAGAGAGAGAGAGAGAGAAAGAGGGAGAGAGGGCCAGATGATCATGCACCCCGGTTCTCAATTGAAGTCCAGAGATATTACAAAACAACCAGATATGCTACCTTCATCTGATGAGCTGACAATTTGTCTGAGTCCAAATAACGAAATGAAGGGAAGGATAAGTGATAGACTTTATGTAAATTTCAAACTTCGTTCATTGCAGTGTGATTTTAGGCCTGTTTGATGATGCCATGCTTTAGAGTAATTCATATTTTCATACTTTTTGTACTATTTAATTACGTGTCGTGTTTGCCTACAGTGTTCGATTCGGCTATTTCCTAATCACTTGTGCCTCAATTATTACTTGGAAGTTTCTTTGTTTTGCAGTACATGCACTATATCGTTGTCTTAAAAGGCCATGAGGACTAGCACCACGACAAATGTAGCACAATGGTATTGAAGGAAAGTGACATTTCATGCTTTAATGGATTCAATGATTGTTATAATCAGTGATAAAATCAGGGATACAATCAGGGATACAGTGAGAGACACCAAGACATATAATGAGGGATACACCGAGATATGCAATTGGAAATATACGAGGGACATAAAAGGTCAAAAGTTATCCTAGGCAGGCTGAAAAAATAAGTTACAAAGCTGTTAAGACATGGCGTCAGGAATGCTATTTTCTGTGAGGTTAAGGCGGCTTATCACGATGACGATATTAATAAAGTCTTTAGCTCTATGCATTATATGTTATTATGCGGAGGCTCTAATCCAATCGAATTGAATATTCTGCGTTACTTTTTTCTGTATTTTTTAACAAACGAAATTTTTTGCCTATGGCTTTATTTGTCGGGTTCCAAACCTTGAGATGGCACACACGCTAACGGAATTAGGGAAATTGATAGTGTTTTAAATAATTTTTGTATATCTGTATACTTAATCTTTTGGGCAAATAATACATTGTCCAAATAAACTCTCATAATTTACCTGTCTCTTAACAGGGAAAATTTCTTTTAAAATATCAACAACAGCAGCAAGAGGAACAATATCAACAACAACAATATCAACAACAACAACAACAACAACAACAACAACAACAACAACAACAATAGGATTGACTAGAAAAACATCCAAGACAGTAGCATCAAAAACACCCAACTTCAGTCAAGGCAGTAAAGACAAAATTATTTACAAAAATAGCATCGAACAAAAGAGAAACAAACAAACAAAAGAACAGAGTCAAACTATATATGATATGAACAGTTTACGCTAGTTTAATCTGTTGCTGTCAATAAGCGAAATAACTGACATTATACGTTTACCACCCGCCTTTGTTCTACATTGCAACGCATATTTATCTATGTCTGTTCTCTTACTTGCCAATCGAGCTGTTGTCTCAATTATCACGCTTGTGGGAAGCAATAGAGTTTTGGGCTTAAACGGAGTATCGAGGTCGTAGAATTGCACTGGTTTTTTTTTTTCTTTTTTTAAATGCGATTGCAATTCGGTTTTGATCCTGAACTATGAAGGTTGTCGGTGGCTCAATGGCTAGCAACCTTACCCTGATATCTGCAAAGACCTTTCTCTCGTGTGTTCCTGCCTGGCACGAACGGGCACTTTTGAGAAGACCTTGAAGCCTGGGGTCACTTTGTAGTAGGTGGGCAATTTGTACCTACTACTAGTACATTAAGTTTGAGCGTGAGAGTTGACCACCGTAAGCACCCGCTAACATCAACATCATGTCATGCCGGAGCATTAGCAAAAGAATTTACACGTTATGACTAATCAAGCTTGTCAACTGTGGTTTCATGCTTATAATCTTTTAGCAAGGATAAGGTCTCATTAAATATGTAGAACACGGTGGCGGTGATTGCTCTGTGGTGCCTTGAAATGAAAGTAACCAATCAGTCAACTGATAATTCATCAAGTAACTAACCTTCCATACAACCTCCCAGCCAAAACTTAACTTGCGAACCAACCAACCAGGCAAGCAACAGTAAACAGTCATTCACTTCTAGACGAATTAACCAAATAACCTATTCATCAACCCAATACGAACGAATGAACCAGCCAAAACGCTTCACATAGACAAAATTTAGCTAAATAAATACCAAAAGGTAAATCCATAAACCAATACGATGAGACAACTACTCAAACTAGGCAATAATCTTCCAAGCAAGCAAAAATTTTGGGTATCAACGTATGCTGAGAAACAAGCCTTGTACCTAATGCAAAACTGTTAGCCTTACAGAGAAATAGCATCACGGTAGCAGCACACGGAAAAAAGGCCGAAGTGAAAGCAAAAACTTGAGTTCATTAAAGTTGTGAAACAGCAACTTGTTAGAATTGAGCTCTTAGTTGGTGTCGTTGAGCGAGGTTCCCATCGTCAAGGTGCACTTCATCAAACATGCTGACCGCATTTTACAATTGACTTGTTAATATGATTTTCTTTTGTTTTATTTATTTCGTCTCTACAGTAATATTTTTTTGTAGATATTTGCACAGCCCTTTCTTGTTATCTCTGCTGTAAATGTCTCCATATAATTCCATGAGAACATTTCGAAACACTTGAAATTTCCTTGACCACGTATTTTGTTTGCAGTTGGAGACATTTAGTGTTGCCCTGAAATCTGCAAGAACCTCCTGTCGCCAGTTCATACCCGCCACCGCCTGGTTTGAGGGAGAAAAAAAGAGGATTAAAAAGAGGAAGGGGCGAAGCTAATCTTGTTGAAACCGATGGTTTTTTCCTCAATCAGTGATACTTTTCTTTCATTGTTTTTGTTTGTTATTTGTCCATCATGACGGCCAAAACCCCAGGATAATATGATCAAATCCTGCTGTAAGCTGAACATGATAAAAGCCTTCTATTGATCAAATTATCATTTTGAAAGGTCTAATATTACTTAATTATGGTTTTTGCCGGCACATCTTTGGCACGGCTCTTTTCTTCCTTTGTTGATTTCTTCTTCTTCTTCTTTTTTATTTATTTATTTATTCATTTATTCATTTACTCTCAATTTCTGAAAGCTATCTTTTCGCCACGCTTGGATGAATAAAGGAGTTTCATTCCGCACTCATTTCTTTCTTCTCTGTTCCTTTTCCTGCTCGCTTTTTTTCTTTTCCTTCCCTTCGCTTTTAGAGTTGCTTACGTTTGTTTCCTTTTTATGATCTCTTTCTTTTTATTTTTTGTATTCCTTCTCATTTGGTGATAATCACTTTCATATTTTCCTTTTCTTCCGTTCGGCCCATCTAATTAGGGCAAGAGAATTCTTTATCAATTTTTTTCTACTATCTAGCTTTTGATTAAATGTTACATGTATTGGTGCTACACACGGTATACCTATCACCACTAAAGCTGTCAGAGGCAAGCCGTGCACCAACAGGTATCTTCTGTCATTTTATCCCTCGTTATGTGCCGTCAAGAGTTGTTTTTTTTCATAGCAGACTGTCAGCTTACTGAGCACCATCTCACAAATTAAGCCTTGTATTCCCTTCCGAACAAGGCGATATGAATAATCATTGCGTTAAATTAAGTACGCCGATAATCATTATATTATTTAATTAATCGTCGACTTAAATTAATGCATTGATTATGCATACTATCTTAGTTTTCGGGAGAAGACGCGGGTGACATGGGTCTCCGTGGAAGCTGCTGCATCAGTTGCGGTATGTTTCTGAATGAAGAATTTAGGAAATCATCAAAGCTCTATAACTGAATGCGGTATATTTGAAACAGATTACCTGAATTCTCACAATACTTAAGTTTGTGGAGTTCAAGGAAAGCCGTATTCAGAAATGTCATGGCAGTTCATTCTTCCTGTCTCTCTTTTTTTACTGCCTCCTCTATCTTAGCATCTTTCTGTTCCTCTTAATGTACTTAAGACTTTTGCCCTTTCATTTCTCTCTCAACTTCTTTTTGTATTTTTGCACTCCATCACTCTCTCTCTCTCTCTTTCCCCTCTTCCAGCATCTTCCATTGTCTGGTTTTTTTAATTCGCCATATTCGCTTCTTGTACAGCTTCAACTGATGTTTTGTACAGTCATTGTTTTCTTAGGTGCCATTGATTCTACAACCAGTTTCTTTTTACTCTTCATCATGTTTTTTTGTTCATTGATCATTTTGTTATCTGTTGAGATAGTCTTGAGATGTTTCCAATCTAACAGAGGTCAGGTGATAAAACATCCCGTCTAGTGGGTTGTTGCTCAAAAGCTGCATAAGAACGTCACCATTCAAGGTCACGATGACTTACTCCTCTGAGCCCTGTAGACATTTCTTGCGAGCTTTATACTAAATATAGAGGGCGGACACAGTGCGCAACACAGTACTGAGATCTGTTGCACTAGGAGCTTATAGTGCAAAGTAAGTGACCAAGACTATTCCGAGAGGTCAGTCCCTCTCGCAGAATGGACTACTTAAAAGAACCCTGGATCCGTAAGAGTATCTGAGACTTAACTAAATACTTTTCCATCATTCACAGAGATGCTCTATGGCAAATTGAAGCTTCCGATTTCTACCAGAAGCGTTGGTGATGCAGAGCTTGCCAAACTCGCCCTGACTTTACTTTGCACCGACCTTTTGTCACGGATAGCACAGGGGTAAACAGGGTCACCTTATATCTGGAACATCCGCATCAATGTCGCTCGCGGGATCTTGTAAAAATGGTATGTCCTCAAATGCATGAGCCGCATTTGTGATTCTATCTCTGCTCTTTCTCTATACTTTCATCGTGACACACACAATATAGCTTTTTCACTTGATTGTGGTCAAAGATAAAACATTAACTATGGGTAGCATTTACTGGAGGAAACCTTAACAATGGATTTGATAAAACAAACAACCCCCCCAAAAAAAAATGGCGGCGGTGAAGTGCACGTTCCGCCTTTGGCTTAATCATCATAAATACTTCTTGATTTCGCGTCAGGGTCAAATCCGCGAAGGACAGACTGCCATTTTGTTTCTTTATCTCAGCTTTACTAGGTCTTTCCTTCCACGGTCTGTCTCTTATCTTCATGTTGTCTTCCACAATTCTCTTTTGAGGTTGTGTGTTTTTCTCTTGCTTCTCTGATCTTAAGAGGTTTCGTTGCAGAGCAGGTCTTGTGATGCCCTTCGATGAATTTCGAGAAAGCATTTCCATTTATTGGTCTCTATCCTTCAGTCTTGATAAACTAAAGGATCAATTTGAAGATCTACCACTAAATTAGTCTTAATAGGCAAATCTCTTCATCACATCCAAATATTCCTTGTTTACTGTCATTGTCTTCGCATTTGCTGTCGTGATATTGCTCTTAAGCCATTCTTAAATACAGCTTCAGGCCAACATATTTTGATACCATACGTGCCTGAGAATGGTTGTTTTATATCAGTTTGTTGGCATTGCTACAAGAAAAAGCATTACACCTAGTCACCTTTGAAGAAAGAGGAACTAGCTGTTTATGCTTAGGGCAGCTCGATAATATTATGAAGTTAAAAAATCCAGAATGAAAGATCGTCAGAAAATATGAAAATGTTCAGGGCGTTTTCATACTCTTTCGGGACAGCAATCCTCTTTGCATGGAAATCATGATAATTCAAAACTCTTGTATTAAAATAGTACCAATTTATAGTCGATTCTTTAACGATATAAAAATGTACACAAGTTTTAAACACATTCTGAACCTTTCAGCTCATGAAAGCCTAAAGAATTTTGAGAGAATTGATTGCAAACTGGGATCACTACACGACGTCGTATTTTTAGCTATATTATATTATTTAGGTATTGAACGACTTTTGAAATTTTCCATAATGAAAAAAAGAATACTGGCCTGTGATTAAAAAAAAAATTACGAAAAGAAACTCTGATATCATTAATGAATGTTGGAATCGGTGTATCAGCACTAAATCAATCAATTAAGCCATCGCTGATTCGTACTGGCTAATTGGTGACCAGGCAACTAAACATTTCAAGTCGGCCAAAGAAAAACATCACAAAATTTGCATGCACAACTTTCTCTAGATGTCAAACTTTTTTGTAAAATAAGCTACTTGAAGCAACTTGGTATCTCTAAAATAGCTGGGACAAATTGCAATTTCTCTTTAGCCTAATATTTAAAATGGTTTCACTTTTTTTTTTTCTGAATATCTGATTCGTATTTGAGAGAGAAGGACGGCCTCTATGAGGAAGCGATGGAAAGAAACCCAGAGATCACCATTCTGCGGCGGAGTAGGCAGAACGATCGATTAATCAAACTGGGATTGTGTCCTTAGCCTGATCGGGCCTGGACTCTACCACCGCGGGTACCGGGTCAAAAGGAGCGTGCCACAATGGCTTGTCGCATTCTCGGTCTGAGTCTCCCGACTTCAAATGCCATCAACACGGCTATCTTGTAGAGGGGCAGTCTCTTTGCAAATCCGTGGCATTAGTGTGGCGCAGTTGAGAGCGAACTCAGCCTGAAACTTGTAGGGACTCTACGTCGCAAGTTCGCTCTGTTATCAGCGCCGAGCCAAACGGAGACCAAAAGATTTGAGTTTTGTAAAGAAGTAAATAGAACGGGAATTTGGGTCCGATGGTGGAAAAACTTTGCATATACGCATCTGTGAACTTAAGAAGTGAAATTTTCTGGCACACGTGCCGCAAAATACAGTCACAAACAACCAAATGGGCTATAGAGGTGAGGCTAGAATCGCTTGATGTGTCCACAACCCCACATCCTTCGGAATATCTCTGAGAGCCTCGACGAGGATAAATAAGTCTAGATAATCTCAGAAGTAAATAGGATAGTCACTGAAAAATGCAAGTCTTAGTTACTTTCATCGAATCCGAGGAGTTTCTTTTTTCACACTGTAAAACAACTCAGGCGTGTTGCTAGTTCTATCGCTCCATAATATTTATTGATGGGATCTATCGTATGGTTCGAAGACGTTGGTGTCTCGAGGTTAGTAAACTTGGTCTGGAATCTGCGGAAGTGTTTTTTTTATTAGATTCTGCTGTCGGCATCCTAGGACGAAGGGGGTTAAAATCCTGAGATCACGAAAATGTGAGCAAGTAATATGAAACAGCCTATCAAGCTGGATTTTAGAGCACCAAAGTATTATTGTGTGTACAAATCAGATTGCATGGTTGCATCGAAGCCAAAAAGCAATTTAAAAACTAATTTTGGTTTTTTGTACATATCCAGTCCGCAACAAGGTGATCTCAGGCTTTAAGGCCCTCCGTCAGGCCGCGGCGCCGATGGCGGGGCTCGAACCCGCAACAGAAGGGTTCCTGCAGATCTCGGGGCGGAGTCACTAGCCACTGTGCCATCGGTGCCCCCAATTAAAAAACTAAAAATTTCCTTCAGGCCTGTACGTAAAAATCATTTGAAACCTTCAAGCCAGGAATTATAATAATCATCGATAATATCACTATCACCACGGCCAGTATCAATAACTTACTCATGAAAGAAGTAATGGCAACCCTGACTGCTTATCTAAATAAGTTTTTGTCTCTAATTTATCATCTTATCCGCCCGATGTTGTGCTTTTTGATGTAGTAATCTTTTCATTATTTTGGTGGTGGTGGTGGTAGTGGTAGTGGTAGTGGTAGTAGTAGTAGTAGTAGTAGTAGTAGTAGTAGTAGTAGTAGTAGTAGTAGTAGTAGTAGTAGTGCTGGTGGTGGTGGTGGTGATGGTGGTGGCTGCGGAGGCAGTGGTGGCGGCGGCGGCGGCGGCGGCGGCGGCAACAGTAGAGAGTATTAGCAATCTTAGCGCCAGCAGCAGCAGTATTAGTATCTCTGGCAGCAACAACAGCGGCAGTAGAAGCAAAAGGTGAAGCAGCAATAACACCAGAGGCAGTGTTATTGGCAGTAGCACTAGCATTACCAGCAGTTACTTAACATTGGCACCACAAAAGCAGTAACAGTAGCAGTAGCAATAGTATCGTAGAAGTCATATTACTGTGTGATACTCTTAATACAAAGGTCGCGAAATCTATGGTTTTATCAGCAAAGGGAGGAGGGGAAACGGAAACACGTGGATTGTTGGAGAGAGATAGACAAAGAGACAGAAAAAAAGAGAGAGTAAGAGACTAAGAGAGAGAGAGAGAGGGGAGAGAGAGAGGGAGAGAGATAGGGGAGAGAGAGGGAGAGAGAGAGAGAGAGAGAGAGAGAGAGAGAGAGAGATGAGGAAAAAAACCCATCAAAGTTCCTATAAATTTTTCTCCAAGCCAGGCTTTGGATACTGACTAATATCTCTTAAAACAAGTACAGTCTATTTTCAACCCTTAACTGGTACTTTAAACAATCCTTTAATACTATACAAAAGAATATACGGGAAAGAAAATTGAAGTGATGAATATTTCCGGCAAAATCAAGTGAAATTGTTGGGCTTTTTATTATTTTTTTTTAATTAATAGGTCTAATTCGAATTGCAAACAAGTGATCATCATCATCATCATCATCATCATCATCATCAGGTACCTTGTCTGGAACAGACATTGGCGAGCATGTTCCTCCACTCAAACCTATTCTCAGTTAACCTTATAAAGTTGTTATTGTTACCCTTGCCTATTGCCCATGACTTAAGATTTTCAACAAAAGTTATTCTCTGTCTATCTCTACTGCGTTTGCCTTCAATCTTTCCAGTGATTGCTAAGTGTTCTAAGACCCTGTGTCGGCAAATACGGCCTAAAAGCTGTAGTTGCCTCTGTCTTATGGTTTTAATTAGTGATCGCTTGAGATTAGTCTCTTTCAGTTCCAATTCATTTGATTTTTTCTGTCCATGATATCCTCATTATTCATCTGTGTTTTAGTTTTAGTTGAACTTTAAACGCCTTAGCGTAAAGGCATCCTAAGTAGTATTGGAGTATGAACAGCTGGTAATCGGATATGTAAAATATTGTTTATGTTTGGACATATTGCCTATGTAGAAGCTCTATGTGCTATGATCTAACCATAGATTTAATTAAACGCTAATGTATTTCAGTTGGTAGACATTTGCCAATATAGGCTTTGTGTCAGGGTGATTGGAAAATTAGATGGTCAAAAATATTCAATTAAAATAAGTTAAATGTTGGAATGTTAAATGAATTATACATATATCTAAGTGTTAGAATGCATGAAATATTAATGGATCGTAAATCTAAGTGTTTAAGTATTATCAATATGTATGGAGCGGACTGAAATTAAAACGACGGCTAAAAAAGAATCCGGGATTGGACTGAAGAGAGTAATTCATTTATAAGAAATTTGCATCGGAACTGTACCATATTAAGTTCGAAGTAGACCTAAACAAGGAATGTATGTGAATGCTATATGTGAATAATAAATTGGGCTTGGCCCAAAAGGTTACAACAGTCGTTTGCTTCGTAATCCACGTCGTCTCTATAGCACCGTACCGTGACAATTATCATTATTATCATATCGTTACTATCATATCCAAAGCATCAAATAATGTATCTTGCATTCAGCCAAAGGCAGTTTCGCCTTCCTTACATGGGCCCCCATCTAACATCTGCTGTGCAATGGACGAAAATATACTTGCTGATGCAAAATAAAGAAAACTGTCGAGTTTATGGATATGAGAGACACTGAACGTAAACCAATATCTCTTTCAGTTTTGTTTTTCAGTGTATTTCTCTGCAATCGATTCAATACAAGTAATCATCATTTGAACTCATGTGTTCATGAAAAGCACGTTTATGCTTTCCTTCTTTTGAATAGAATGAGTGATAGACCCACAAAGAGAAAAGAGGACTATTTTGATTGTATGTATGAAAAGTTAGTGCAAACTCAAAAGCCTTTGTCTCAGCGATGAGTGCAAAAGTTGATGACTTCAAAGATTTTCATATCTGTTCTTTGTTTAAAAAAACAAAACAAACAAAAAAAAACCCCATTAGTTTTGCTATCCTTCATTGTTTGGTACCATGGCACAATTCTTAGATAATGAGCTTTGGATTTGGCTTTTGTCTGTAATTGCAATTACCACAAAAATGATAATAAGTTTCTATGCACACACAGTTTTGACAAACTAAGTTAAAATTACATCTTTCAAAGAACATTTTTATCCCAAAAAAAAAGAAAGCTCGTTTTCACCACCCGCCCTACCTACTCGCCTTCACACATATAGGCTTACAGACAGTTGAAAGCGTTTGTCCTTATTTCTCATCGATCTTCTTTCTTAAAACCTTTACCTATTTTGCGTATATTTTTCATTTTCTAAGGCTGACCTAGGAAAATTTGAGAAAAAGTGAAAGATAATCATAATAATAAGAGAGTGAGTTAAATCACTATGTTTTGTAATTGCATTGCTTTAATGTTACAGGAGAACTTGGTTTTTCTGTCTATTTTTGTCTCAGTTAAAAGCAGCTTAAAGATTTCATTCGAAGGAAAATGCTGCTGAGATATTTGAAAGGGTAATTGACATTCTGAGTCAGGACTTTGCGAACCCGACATGTAATTTTTTTTAAAAAATCATATTTCATAAGAAGCGGACCTTTTGAAAATCTATAGACGTCAATTTGACATTCATTCATTAATCATTATGCTGTAATTCTACCCAAGAGATTGAGATTTTGGTAAGTTAATGGTCAATATTGCAAGTTTTGTCATTTCTCACCCTCAGGCATTGGTGGACAAAGAAAAGAGGAGGAAAACGGGGATGGAATTGAACTGAACTCGTTGAAAGATGAAACCCCTCAAATAGAGAGACAACTCGAGGAGGCTGTTAAGAATCAGTTTTAAAGAACTAATTTAAGTATGAGCGGACCTAAAGCATGAATGTTTCTGAGTATAAGTGATTTTGTCATGCATAATGTGGCTTGAGTAATAGTTCATGTGGTGGCCGGATCAGTGCCGCTAACCTGCAATAAAATTTTAGTCATTTGTGAAAGAGAAAGAAAGAGAGAGAAAGAGAAAGGGAGAGAGAGAGAGAGAGAGAGAGAGAGAGAGAGAGAGAGAGAGAGCAGGCAGGACATAATAGTAGAGCCAGCAAAGACTGGGTAAGGAATGGAAGTGATTTAAATTTGAATAAACACTTATTAAGAGGAAATCTACCTATTCTTTTAAGTTTCATTGTATAGATCCGTTAGAAAATTAAACGGATATTAAATGTCCTGCCTCCTCTTTCCCCAGGTGCTATTTCTCTGATAAATCTAGATAATTATCAGTTGCGATAAAGTTATTGCTATAAATGACAACAATTATTATAGTGCTGTAAATGAACACATGATATAATTATAAATGGGAATAATTATCAAAGTGCCATAAAAGAGCAAATGAAGATCTTTAAGTGAAAGACTGTAGGTAAGAAGTGACAGCTAGCGCCATTGAAGGACTGCTATCAACGTTGGAGAAAGGACAGAGGTCAGCTTTCCAAGCGTGCTCGAGTCTGCGGCCCTCAACTGTCACCGATTTCACTAACTCGCCATTGTCTTTCGTTTCTTAATCTTTTTATAATGGAGTAAGCTCAAACGTGTAAATCCTATACCAATTTTTGTGGTGCGTCAACAAAATTCACAATAATATAGATCTGTTACTCTAGATTATGCCATTTTAAGTGGGCATATTTTAAAATTCCGAAGTTGTTTTACAGATTTACAAAAAGATATTTTATAACCCTATTTACACCTTATTAAGTTGGTGAAACAAAATATAGTCGGCAGACATTTTAAAAACAATAATGCTGCGGAACTTTGTACACCGCAAGTCAAAGCTAAAGGGAAAAAACAACATTCTTTCAAATGTTTTTTGCGCATCTTTTGTTTTCTTGAGAATATCTTTAAGTGAAACAATAAAAAGCAGCAATAGGTTTGGCTAGTTTAATTAATTTAATTCTTGCCCTAAGTCATACTAGTTTGGCAGTGCTTTTAGCTGTGTTGAAGTCTAGTTATAATTAGTTGACTTAAGTGTGATCCTTTGGCGCCATTTATTAATGTTTATGATATGGAAGGGTCAAGACGAACTGGTATCGTCTGCAGTGACCATAGTGGGAGTTGACCGCTAGTGATGTCCGCCCAAAATATTATTTGCGGGCGGTATCCCCAGGTCACTAAATTCGGACCTGACAAAGTAACGTTTTGCTTTCTTCTAAGCGGGGTAAAATTTCAAGTTCATTCATTTCAGTTTGTTTCGAGGATATAAATTAATCAATTATTCCTAGGTTAATGTTTACTTTTTGTAAACATAAATATAAGCTATCATTAATGAATGTATCACGAATCACTGGAGAAAAAAACTTTTTTTTTTTTTTTTTATTTCATAAAGGATATTTTTTGCTTAAACTTTCCGTTATTGGGAAGGTAAAGTTTAATGATGATAAATGTTTTTCCCACGCTTTGTAATTTTTCCTTTTTTATTTTCTCTTTTGGGATTTATTTTTGTCCTTTATTTGTGTGCTTTGTTTGTTATTATCCTGAACTCAGAGGCTAAACTGTAAAAAAAAAAAACAAAAAAAAAACCCCCAAAAACTTTGATGTGTTGTAAAAGAAAAAAAAATCAAATTAAAAAAAAAAATTAATTCATTTTATTAAATTTTACCTTTCGAAATACACAAAAGAAAATGATCTCATTGAAAATGCAATAAATTAATCTTGTACTGTGACATTAAATTTATAGTATAATTATATAAACCCACACATATTCATTTCATACAGATC
>BLXT01007365.1:1445436-1457735 GCA_019648995.1 Plakobranchus ocellatus | reverse complement strand
TCTCTTTCTCTCTCTCTCTCTCTCTCTCTATATATATATATATATATATATATATATATATGTGTGTGTGTGTGTGTGTATAGATATAATACATGCTACCTGTTCTATAACTCTCCCTATTTCATTACTTTTTTTCTTAACACTTTTTTTCCAGTCAAAATTCCGAAATCACTCAATTACTTACATTTTAGTTGCATAATCAGAATATTTTTTAAATGCATTGATCAGATTCAAAGTTGTCGCCGAGCGTAAGCTGCTCCCAATCGAGTTTCATTAACAATTTCAAGATCAGCTTCTCAAGTAATAGTGTTTATCGGGATTTTAAAAAGGGCCTTTCTTCAACTGTTCTAGATCTCTTCTCCAAACTAATGAAGCCAACGTATCTTACCTCTGTTTCAGAGATGGTCTAGAGGACCAACTATTAGGTGCCGTGGTCTCCAAAGAAAGACCAGATCTAGAGAAGCTGAAATCTGATCTCACTAGACAACAAAATGAATTTAAAATCGTACTCAAAGGTAGATACATAGCACAATAACTTCAGTCATGCTCTCAAATTATATTCCTTAAGCTCTAACAGAACTAATTCAGTTGCTAAAACAAGCCTTGAAAATAACAAAATACAGTGTCTTTTGCCAGCCTTTTTATTTATTTATTTCTTCACAATTAATGTTGTTTCTTTAGATGGATTATAATAATAGGCTAATTATTGTAGTGATTATTTTGTCCAACTATTATTTCATGACAATTTTTATAAAATTATTTGCTTTGCACTTCGATCATTTTTTTTTAATATTAAGAAAGCAGCCTTCTCATTTATTTCTTCACTAAAGTGCAACACATCATTATACTGTACCAAACTTTTTTTCAAATCACAGCTACAAGATGACAATGTTTGTATTCATTTTTAAAGAATTAAACGGAAGGAAGTATTTTTGCCGATGTCTTCTCGCTGCTGCGTAGATGAATGATGTTATCAGATTGCAGGGAACATCCGTAATTTCGTTTCTTAGAAGTACCACAGGGTTTCTGGGATCAAGAAGTCACATAGCTTTATAGGTTTGACTCCTGTGCATGCTAGAAAACTAGACATTAGGTCTATTCCTATTTACTCGGCCACCAAGAATATTCGCATCAAGTTAGCAAGACGTTCTTAATTTATATGGTCTGAATCCCTCTAGATGTTTAAATTCAAAGCTTAGAAGCTATACATTTGGTACTTCTTTTACACACAAAATTCTCTACACTAATAAACTGTAAGACAAAACTATTATAGATTTGTAAGATTAAATTTTGAGAACTGTTGGACGGTGTGTAACCAGGACTAGAGGACAACCTTCTAGCACGCCTCTCCACTGCTGAAGGAAATTTCCTTGGTGACTACGCTCTTGTGGAAAATCTCGAGACCACCAAGCGAACAGCAGCTGACATCGAGGCTAAGTCTGCAGAGGCCAAGATAGCAGAAATAGAGATCAATCTGGCCAGGGAAAACTACAGGCCAGTGTCTGCGCGGGCTTCGTTGCTTTACTTCATTATGAACGATTTGTTCAAAATCCACCCAATGTACCAATTCTCGCTGAAGGTAATTTCTTGTTGGTTTTTTGTCCTTTTTTTTTTTTTAATTCTCACCTTCTACTGTTCGAAATTTATTCATGCCGTATCAGTTTTTAGGCAAGGCCTCTCAACATAAATTATTTTTAATAAGAATAATAACATTTCCCTCTTTATAATTAAAGGGCGTGAAGCTATTTGTGATTTGAAGAAAATTAAGTATTTAGAGATGGAATTTTGAGGGGGGTTTTTTGTGGTTTGAAGAAAAATGAATTATTTCTTGTAGGAATTTTCACATACCAGTGGTGGTCGAGGATTTTTTTTTCTTAATACTCACCCATTCTAACCGTAGTTTCTCCAACTACTATCAGCCTAGCAGAAGAACAATAAGCTCACGGCACATACAGAGCATAGTAATGGAGCCCTTTTTAAAAGTTTCCTTATATGGTTTTTATGGTGCAGAGAAGTGTATTGTATCAGTCACCACCATCGTTTCTCTCTCTAATAAGTTCAACTTTCTTGTAATAGTTTCATGTAAGCATTGAACAGATAGGGTAGGGCAGTCGGCTACCAAGTCAGAGGTCCGGGGTTCGAATCCCAGTCACGGCCAAGTCAGTTTTCCAATGCGCCTCTGTGTCCACCCAGCATTAAATGGGTGGCTAGGTCTCTTAAGACCTGGCTAAAATAAAGGCGGCGAGGAAAGCAATGGCAAACTACTCCATAATGCCGTATGCAAGAGATCTAGAGCGATATAAATAGTTTAAGGTTGCATGGCGTGCTCATCTTCAAAAATTATACTTTAAAAGTTTCAGATCTCCCAAACCATTTAAAAGATTGTTTTAGGCTTAGTTAAGTGGGTTTAGTTTCTGTGTACAGATAATCGGTGGAATAAGATCTTAATGTTTGTTTGTCCGCCCTTTAAAAATAGATATTGGTTTTTCCGAGCTATCACAAAATCTTCCGTTAACCCTTTTAAAACTTTTGTCATATTTCCAGGCATTCAGTGTTGTGTTTGACAAAGCCATAGACCGTGCTGAGCCGGCCGAGACAGAGGAGGAGAGAGTGGTGAATCTGATAGACTGTCTTACATACTCCACCTATCTCTACACAACCAGGGGACTTTTCGAGAGGGACAAGCTTATTTTTGGGACCCTCATGACTTTCCAGGTCAGTGCTTGAAAGGAAAAAAAATAGCTTCCTGAATGTGAAAATCATGACCTTTGTATAGCCGACAAGGAATTTTGTTAGTTCGATTATTATCAATAAAATTGTTCTCCGTTACATCTTTTTTAATGAATATTTTAAGCATATTTTTGAAAAATATTTATGATCAAATATTATGCGGATACGTATGGTATTTAGACAGAATCTGGCAATTTACTAGGTGGTAACTGTACTTTCACAACTCAACCATTTAGATAAACTATTCAGTAAAAACGTGAAACATGATAGATTATTTAAGACACATCACATTTTTCATTCTTTTTATGTTTGATGGTAACTCTCTTCTTCTATCAACTTTTTCGCTTGTCCTCAGATTTTGTCCCATATGAAAGAAATCGACTTAGAAGCCCTGGACTTTCTCCTACGCTATCCCGCTACCTCAGACACTGCCTCTCCAGTAGATTTTCTCAATGACCTTGGATGGGGTGGAATCAAGGTGCGTTCACTTCTTTATCTGCTATATTTGTATCGGCAAAATGTTTGTCTAGAAGTACATCTAGGCTTCTAAGTATAAAAATTTCTAGCAGACACTTCAACGATTCATGCAGAAAATATCATTGTTACAACTCCTTAATTTTTCATACTCTAGAATCATGCAAGCACACAGCAGGGCGTTTGTATTCAATTAAATTAAACTTTTCTTTTTTTGAAAGGCAACAAATCAGTCATTTGATTCAATATCCCTTTTACGAATTCATACATGAATTTGTTGTTATCCACTGATGCCATCTTTGTGGTTGAAACATTTGTTAAACTCAAATTTCGAATTGTTGACATCGTTTCTGTGGCAACGCTTGATCGGTGAAGGCTTTGTCGGATCATGAGAACTTTAAAAACTTGGACAAAGACGTGATTGGGTCTGCCAAACGATGGAAGAAGTTTGTAGAGGGAGAATCTCCGGAGAAAGAGAAGTTCCCGCAGGAGTGGAAAAACAAATCCCTGATCGAGAAATTGTGCATGATGCGTTGTTTGAGGCCAGATCGAATGAGCAACGCTATCACGTGAGGAAATCAAAATCTCAGGATTTCGATTGTGTATTTTCAATGCGAGATTGAATCTTACCTTTGTTTTGATGAAAATAAAGCTGGAACTAGGGAATGAGTTTAAAAGATTGATAACAATATTTTTGTTAGACGAGATCTCCTAATCCTATAATTCTTTTCAAAGCAGCTTAAAAAAAGTAATCAGATAGAGCTTTGGCGGTTTATATTTACAATGATACCACATAAATAATAAGAAATACGTATTTGTTTACTTTTTTCCTAGTTTACAGATAAATCCGTGGGCTAAGCATTGATGAAAAGAGATCTTTCTTTGAGTGATAGACGCCACTTCGTGGAGCCACTCATTGTTCTTAATATTATATATTATTAAATAACGACATAAATGACAGCTGTAGAATCAGCAGAGCTTACTCATTAGATAAAGAGCTAGGTTTCCAATAAGGATATCCCATAAAATAAGATCTGGTCGCATCAATAATTACTGTGGATCCATTGTTTTATGACCATTTTGTAAGTGACGGCCTATGTTCTGCATCACAGGTTGTTTATCGAGGAAACCATGGGTCATAAATACGTCGAGAATCGTTCGGTGGAGTTTGGAAAATCGTTTGAAGAATCCGGCCCAGCCACTCCTGTGTTTTTTATTCTGTCCCCCGGTGTCGATCCGCTCAAAGATGTGGAGAAACTGGGCAAAAAGCTGGGTTACACAACAGCCAAAGAAAACCTTCACAACATTTCCTTGGGTCAAGGGCAAGAAGTGATCGCCGAGAAAGCCATAGATTTGGCAGCCAAAAAGGGTCATTGGGTTGTTTTACAGGTGATCTTTTCACTATGAGGTCAACAATTCACAGCACCATAACACTGAAAGCAAAGAAATAGAGAAAATAACGGTGCTGAGATGAGGAGGAGACTGGCGAGGAGGAGGAAGATGGGGTAGTGATAGCATCTGTAGCCTAAATGATGGCGGAGTGATAATAAATGCTATACAAGACGTTGACAAAGAGAGCCTAGACATTAAAAGTAAATATCAATAAAAGGAACTGAAGCCAGTTTTTATTTTCTTTTTTATATATCATATGCTTAATATTGAGTATGAATGTATTGGGAAAATGTTTATATATATATATATATATATATATATATATATATATATATATATATCATCAGCTTTGATTAAAGATCTATAATAAACAGAATTTGCCTGCGACTTAGAGCACATGATTATATAGTCATATACAATCCCAACATGTTTTTTTTAAGGCGATGCAATAATCAAAATAAAATGGTTCACGAATCAAATTCAAATAGATGAACATTTTTTTGCTGTCCGGTTTCCGTGAAATTAGGTTTGAAAAAGAAAAACAAATTTTTCCTCCTCACAGAATGTCCACCTGGTTTCCAAATGGCTGCCCAATCTAGAGAAAAAGCTGGAGCAGTACTCGGAGGAGAGCCATCTCAACTATCGTCTGTTCATCAGCGCCGAGCCAGCCCCGTCCAGGGAGTACCACATCATGCCCCAGTCCATTCTGGAGTCCTCCATCAAAATCACCAACGAGCCTCCGACAGGCATGTTTGCCAACTTGCATAAAGCTCTCGATAACTTTAATCAGGTGAGGCTAACTCACAATTTATGTTGCCTTTATTTGATTGATGATAAGTTAAATTTTTTTTTTTTTAATTGCATGGGTTTCCATTTTGTCTTCCCCTTTTTCTGTTGCATATAGACTTAGATCCATACACCGGTAAAAAGCAAAATGATTCGTTCTCTTAAAGCAGTATGGGCCCATTTTTAGAACATTAACATACTTAAAAATAACTCATATGTCCTTGACATCGATATCATTAAAAAACATTTTTTATAAATAAAAAAATCAAGTTAGATATTTTGAGACCGTCATAGAAACTTGCAACTTTAGAGCGAGTGAAAACTCGCCTGAATAGATTTTTTGTAGGGGAAAAGACAATTGATGAATGGATCAATACCAAAAATAATTTAAAGTCAGTTGAAATAGATTTTAATGGGCCTGCTGTAATACAAGATACAAAAACAGCAACCAAATCACTATTTCCTCCCCTTAAATAGCTGTGACTTTAGAAAGTCTAGACCTTATAAAGAGAGAGAAGCTGATTGCGACACTTTCATACAGTATTGTATTGAATCATCTGCAATTACAGGATACTCTTGAAATGTGTTCCAAAGAGATCGAGTTTAAAGCCGTTCTGTTTGCCCTGTGCTACTTCCACGCTGTGGTTTGTGAGCGGCGCAAGTTCGGTGCCCAGGGCTGGAACAGGGTGTACCCATTCAATGTTGGAGACCTGACCATCAGTGTCAATGTCCTGTACAACTACTTGGAGGCGAATAACAAGGTGAGGTGGTTGACTCACTGACTGGCTTATTCTTTGGGCGTTTTCATTGCACAATTACGCGGTGCTTTCAGAGAGGATGAGAGAGAGAGAAAGAGAGAGAGAGAGAGAGAGAGAGAGAGAGAGTAACACAGAATATGGTATTTCAATTACGTTTTAATCCCATGCGATAAATAAAAATCTGGAAATAGACATCGAAACACCCAATCATATTTAGCCCAGTGTAACCGTCATGGTAGATTCAATTCAACTACAGACATGTGTTAATGGCATAACAGGGAATTAAAGCAACAATTACGTGAGATGCGAAAACTTGAAAGTTCGATATTTGTTGCTTATCAAGGTAAGGCGATCACGTTAATCTTTGTAGATAATTACGACTTAATAGCTAGATAATGAGACTAGATCTATTTATTTCATTGTTTTAAATAAGACATACTACTTTAATTATATAGAGATTCTTAGATATAATCTAGTCAATTTTTAGTCTAGAATCCAGTGTGAATAAGTCTCTATACATTATCTTGCGAGTTACGGTGCTCACACCAAGCTTTATCCTGACTACAGGTGCCTTGGGAAGATCTCCGTTATTTGTTCGGAGAGATCATGTATGGTGGGCACATTACAGACGATTGGGACAGGAAGCTCTGCAGGACCTACTTACAAGTGTACATGAATCAGGACATGGTAAAGCTTTATACACCGTATCACTTATACATAAGGCTACAACGATATTGGCACCGTCATGTTGCACCATTAGTTATAATTTGTCAATACACAGGCGTTCGCGGTTCAAACGCAAGTAATACCAAATGAGAATTTCACAAAAAAGAAAGTGTCCGGCATTTAACGACATGCTGCCTGTATAAAGAAGATAAGTGCTAAAATACATAATTTTAAGACTGTTTGGCATGCTGCAGAGAAGAACATGTATAATCTTTAAAAAATGATTCATGTGATAAACTAAGAAAATATAAACAATGATGAAGGCTTGGCATCTTTTTTTTTTTTTCAAGCTCCGAGTTTATAAATAGTATGGATCAATTTTTTATTAATTGAAGAAGATGACATGAAGGAGGCGTATCGCTTTTTAATGGCCTTCTAAACTGAACTCAACATTATCTATATACCTCTTTATATTTTCACTCTGAGGAAAGCTTTGGCATGAAGTTGGATTCCTTAGTTACTGTAACATTTGGATATTTCGTAGAAAAGGGAAAGTTTCCACAGGGTATTTAGGAATTCTGAGTCTCCGCTCAGACTCAATCATTATTCCAAACAACAAATATATATCATCAAAATGATAAATAAATAGTTGATAAAATTTGTTATTTTAACGGTGATAATACTCATCATTTTGTTTGCCTTCCTCAGCTACCACATAGTCTTTTAAATAAGCCTGCTGGTTTTTTGTTTTTGTTTTTTTTTTTTTTGGTTGTTTGCCCTGATTTATTACTTTTTCTGTGCTGTTTACAATTTTTGTTGTTGTTGTTGTTGTTGATGTTGTTGTTATGTTGTTGTTGTTATGTTGTTGTTGTTGTTGTTGTTGTTGTTGTTGTTGTTGTTGTTGTAGTTGTTGTTGTTGTTGTTGTTGTTGTTGTTGTTGTTGTTGTTGTTGTTTTCGTTGTTGGTGGTGGTGTTGGTGGTTGTGGTATTGCTGTAGTTGTTCTTGTTTTTTTACATCTGTTATTTAATCCGATCTCAACAATAGTAATTGCTTTCTCTTGGAATTTTTCATTCTACCTCTCCATTTACGACGTCATTGACTGCTTCCTCAGATCGATGCAGAGCTATTTTTGGCACCGGGGTTCCCCGTGCCCCCCAACAGTGATTACGATGCATACCATCAGTACATTGATGAAGAGTTACCTCCCGAGAGCCCTTATCTTTACGGCCTACACCCAAACGCTGAGATAGAATTTCTCACCAAAACATCCGACAACTTGCTCAAAATCGTTTTCGAAATGCAACCAAGAGACGCGTCTGGGGAATCGGGAGAGACAGTTTCGAAAGATGATAAGGTACGAATTTAATGCAATAGAAATTATGCTGTAGAGAGATATTTTATTTCAGCAGTACTCTAAGACAGCGTGGTAGTGGTGGCTCATCTGGTAGCGCAGTTGGCTATCAAGTCAGAGGTCCGAGGTTCGAATTCTAGTTCGAACCAAGTCAATTTTCATTGCTCCTATTTGTCTACCCAACACTAAAAATAAGTAGCTAGGTCTCTTAAGAACCGGCGAAAGTAAATGCGGCAAGGAAAGCAATGGCAAACTACCTCTAAATGCCATATGCCTAGATCAATCAGGACCTTATTCCTGGTTCCCCGATGCTTGGAATGAGCGTTGACCCAACTTTCTTTTTTTTTTTTTTATTTACTCTGAGACAGAGAAATGGAAGCAGTCCAGTCTTCAATAAGAAGTCAAAATTATAAATATAGATTTTTAAAAGAAACCTTTGGGAGTTTGGTGGACCACATTCATTACGGATACTAGCTAAGCTTTTGTTATCCCGTCTAACCTGAATCATCTGTAGGTCAAAGAATTACTAGACGACTTGGTCGAGAGGCTGCCGGACGCCTTCAACATGGAGGAGATCATGCAGAAGGTTGCGCCCGATGACCGCACGCCCTATGTGGTGGTCGCGTTTCAGGAGTGTGAGCGGATGAACATTCTGACCACGGAGATCAGGAAATCTCTCAAAGAGCTGGAGCTAGGGCTGAAGGTGAGCACAAAACTGTGTCATCTCATCTCTAGGTGTAGACCCGGCATCGTGTTTAAAACGCTTGTGATGATTTTGATGATGAAATGAATATTGAAAGTAATAGAAGAAAAAAGATGAAAGGGAGAAGAAGGATAGATGGTTGGTAATGAAGAGGAGGAAAAAGAGAGGTGGTAAAGAGGAGGAGAGGAAGCAAGAAAAGAAGGAGAAGGAGTCGGAGGGAGATGAGGAGCACCAGGAAGAGCAGCAGCGAGAGGAAGATGAAGAGAAAATAAAATCTAATTGATGTTGAATTCCCTGTCTCAGAAATAAGGCTATGCGATCGCATTTCTACTTATCAAGGTAAAACTTATAAAATACTTGTAAAAAGTCTGTTTATACCTCACCTTATTAAAGGTTGGTCTTTTTTAAAATAAAAACGTGCGGACTGCTCTAACAATGACAGTGTCCATCAGGGAGTCGGTGGTACATGGGATAGCGAACCCACCCTGTGATCTGCATAGGTCCTTCTGTCATGGGTTAGAACCCCGCCACCGGCGCCCTGGCCTGACAAGGAGCCTGAGAACCTGAGAGCCTGAGATCACTTTGTTGTGTGCAGGCTGTATACAAAAACCTAACCAGACAGTGTCAATTATTCTTGAAATATACTCTTAAGTTTAAAATGTTATCTTTTTTTCTGCATTTCTACCCACACTATTGCCTTTAGGGCGAACTGACTATAACGAGTGATATGGAAAACCTCAGCAACTCCATCTTCCTAAATAAAGTGCCAGAGAGATGGGAGAAAAAAGCTTATCCTTCTCTCTTTATGCTGGCCCAGTGGTAAGCGCTGTTGGTTTTGTTATGTTTGTACAGGTTACAACTATCTAGAAAGGTACCAAGATGGACCATTCACACGTAACGTGGTTAAGTAGTTGAAGAAAGAAAAACGTTTGATAGAGAAAAGTTCATTCAACTCTATAATGAGATGTATTTTGTATTTTTCCTTTATTTCAAGTACACGGAAAAGAAACTCTTTATAAGTGGAACTATTAAAGCCAATGTTAGAAACGCAAAATATTCCTCTTCATTTGTTATACCTTCTTTTCACATAGCCTTTAAATTTGTTGCTCTTATACCAGTACACATCAAATTTCAAGATATCTGTACAGCCAGATTCAAGTTAAGACTTCATCGAGTGCATTTTTTCTTCTTCATCTACATTCATTCGATAAATACACGGACTACCTGTATAACTTGGATATCGCGTGTCTAAGATTACGAAAACAAATTGTTACCGGTACTTATGTATAAATCCCGATAGGTATGGCGACATGATTTTGCGAGCGAAAGAGCTAGAGACGTGGATCAATGACTTTGCCCTGCCCAACAGTGTGTGGCTGGGAGGCTTCTTCAACCCACAGAGCTTCCTTACTGCTATCATGCAACAGACAGCCAGAAAGGTGCGCTTTACAACTCTAGTATTATTTTTATATCTCTGTGTTTATGTTTCATTATTGCAGTGATTTTGGACTTTTGATCCATGTTTCCACGTTTCAAATAGAAGCATATATAAACAGATGGTTGAGAGGTCTGGGAAAGGTAGGCCAACATAAGGCGTCGTCAGTGGGCTTCCTCAAAACTAGTTTTCAGTTTGAGTAATTGTCTTGCCTCGAATTTACACTTTATTGTCGTTATTGTAAAAATCAGAATATTAACGGAATTATGAATTGCAACATCTGAACCTTAGAAACTATAGTAAATGTACTTCGTTCAATCTCTGCACATGATACTAACCAAAATGAGTCCTCTTATAACACCAAAAAAGAAAATTATCATAGTTTTTTTGTTTGTTTGTTTTTGTTTTTTTTTTTTTGGTACCCAAGGCAGTAAAAAAGGTTAAAGTTTACATGTAGTTTAATGAGGATGTGCTGGTCTGAGACAGCCTATTATGCATCCATTTAGTACTGTGTTGTAGGAGCCCATTACCACAACAGCCCTCTCTTTTTTTTTCTTGAAATTATTTAAGATAATATTTGACTTCAGTATCCTGAGTCAAGACGCGCAATTGAGGAACAACAACAAATGTAGCACAGTGTTTTCCTATATTTTTGTGTCTCTTTAAACATGAGCAAATAGGGAGGGTGAGGGCTCGGTGGCGTAGTGGTTAGCAAACTAGCAGAGGCCCGTTTGTCAGTGCTCGGTGCTACAACAACTGAGATTATTTAACAGCGGATGTTTATGAGACACCAACACGTTAAAGGTCATGATGAGAAATAAGTCTTTTCTGGGCTCTAGATATAAGGGTTCAATTTTTTCTTTCACTGGCCCCAAAGATGTCAAGCTATTTTAGATGTTTATTTGACACCGTGATATTTGTAAGTTTCGACTCATGAAATACAACAATTATCTTTCCTTCCCGAATCAAAATGCACAGAATGAATGGCCATTGGACCGCATGTGCCTACAAACTGATGTCACTAAAAAGACAAAGGACGAAATCCAGATCCCGCCGCGAGAAGGCGCCAACGTTCACGGCCTGTACATGGAGGGGGCTCGCTGGGACACTCAGTCAAACTTCCTTGCCGAGTCTCATCTGAAGGAGCTCACACCTCGCATGCCCGTCATTTTCCTCAAGGCAATCCCGGTGGACAGAGTCGATCAGAGACTCGTGTACGAGTGCCCTGTATACAAGACTAAAGGTGCGACAAGAGTTTCAATGAAATTGTCTGATGTGAATTGTTCTTTTGTCTTATAGACTAGTACTCTTAGTTTATTAAAAAAATATTTCAGAAAACCGTGGTCATCTCCAGGTCGTGGGGGCGTCGGTAGCACAGTGGCTTGCGAGTCCGCCCTGAGATCTGCAGGGACCCTTCTGTCGCGGGTTCGAGCCCCGCTACCGGCGCCCTGGCCTGACGGAGGGCCTGAAAGCCTGAGATCACCTTGTTGTAGACTGGCTATATACATAAACCCACTCTCCAGGTCGTAGAATAGGGCTCTTGAATCACACTGCATAGTGCTTGTGTTTTTCAGGTAAAGGTCGTTCCCTGCTTTGAAATCTGTTTGGCTGCCATATTTAGTGCAATGGCTCTGCGGGAGAGCCAACTTGTGACCGTAGATTCCCGAAGATTCCAAAGCAAGCCCGACAAACTCCGGAGAAGTCTGCATTTCAAATGGTTTTTCTGTACTTATTGTCCATAGGCAGCTTCAAGTAGCGGCTATTGGAAATAAATATCTGTTTCCATCCTGGTATAACTAGTCAATATCTCACATCGAAAGCAAGCACTTACCGACCATCGACCATCAAGCTCCATCTTCATCCATATCAAAAAATAAAAACAATACAAAATGCAACATAAGATTTACACCAAGATCATTTCTTTGTAAGATAGCAGAAGATCAAGGACTACTGAAAGATTACGTATTTTTTTCATACATCCTAATTATCTCGCGGTACTTATA
>BLXT01007365.1:1423782-1435503 GCA_019648995.1 Plakobranchus ocellatus | reverse complement strand
ATTCAGTTTAGTACAATATTTAAGATGAAAGGACACAAAACAAACAAATTATAAGATAATCTGATTAGCAGCATATTTTGAATGCTCTTTACCCCATGATAAATCTCTCTGATAAATCAGTGTCCCCCAATATATGACTGTTCTTACTTCAGAATGGCTAGTAGGAAAAGCAGTTCATCAAAATCCACTCTTCAATAGCTGCCTTAAAGTGCAATAGTGAAGCTGAATTTATTATTTTTTTCCCCACATTCTAAATAGAGTATTTAAATTAAATAATTTTTTTAAACCACTAACTTTTTTTCCATTCAAAACTCCTGATACTACTGGTGCTACATTTTTTTTTTTTTGCTTTGTTTTTTCATGAGATTAAATTTTGAAATGGGCAAGAGGTGCCTATACATTCAAATTCTTAGAGAAAAAAATAAATTGTGTTCATCTCTGGATACAATTGAATTCCTTTGGTAAACAGCTCAGATATCATTTCATTAAGAAAAAAAAACTACCTTCTTCACATAATGTAATCATAAATTGACCAGATTGTCATTATAAGTAGGCAAGGATAAGTATACTTTTGTCATACTGTTGTCACATGTTAAAGTACATAATAATATATCACTCTTACTACACTATTAAATCTAATCTTAAGAATCAAACAATAACATACATGACTGTATTTACATCAGTGCATATATATATATGTATGTCTATTCATATATATAGTGTTGCATTTTTAAAGTGCCTTGGGGCACTTGGGTCCACCAGATATTCATCATCAAAATACAGAAACATTAAACAGAAAATTTGTATAAATATTGATTGATCTAAACAGACCCCAATACTAAATTATTGTTGCTGATATAAAATGACTTGCTGCAGCAGACAAAGTCTCTGGTTAAACTGGAAAATTTGGAAGAAAAAAACTGTTTGGAATGCTGACACAGTACATAAAATTAGTTTAAACTCATACGTTTATATGGAAGCTCTTACACAAATCACTTGGCCATAACAAAACTACCCAACTCCAAGTAATGTTTCAAAACAATTTCATCTCCCTACTCTAGAGCAGCTTCACACAGGGCGATAATTACCAAGGTTTCTAAATTTCTTTCACAAGGAACATTTGCTTTGCTCTTCCATCTAGCCCATAACTTTAGTATAAAATCTATTGCTTAAAGAAACAGATGACGATCTTAGTGTCTATCATTGTCTGCCTTCTTCTTTTCATTCAAACTGAAGACATCAATTTTGATTTTATTCTGATCCTTAAAAAAAAGAAGATGGTGTGGAAATGCACAAACGTTTGCATCTGTTCAACAGTAAAATACTTTGTACATATTTGCTATCTACTTTAATGTACCTCTTGGCTAAAGCCATGGTTATTCTATCCAATTAAGTGAATTTTGCATTTATAAGTTTAAAAAAAGAAGATAAGGTGCAAGTAAATAAAAACGTAAAGTGAAAAAATCAATGGCAAGAAATCATCTGTGAGAGCAAAGCCAGAAAGAAGTAAATCATTCTCTAAATTACACTTTCATATCATTTCTTTTCTGCTTTCCAGCTCTGAAACAAAGTAACTGGGTTACAGCATAAAAAGTTTGAAACAATTATCTCTCTTCTTTCTACTATCTAGAGGAGTTGATGATATTTACAGAATTGATCGGGTCTTTGAAAAATTATTAACCCAGCGTTTAACTTTCAAAAAAAAAAAAACAAATTATGTAAAACTGATATTCAATCGTTATCTTCTGCAACTACACATAATAATCTAACAAATATACTACATCGATCAATTTTAAAAAAAATTAAATTTGTAGCTTTAAGTATTGTAGTATATTGTAGGGGAAATGGACCAAGATTCTTCAACGCCCCTCTTTTTTGTGACACAAATACAATATGAGATGCTCTCACTCTGATGCCATGTTCTTTGCATCTTGTTTAAGTGGCCTCCTCTAGGGTTTGCATCTCGTGGATCTCGTCGAAGCTGAAAGGTTCAAAGGCGTAGCCTTCACCTTTGTAAAACTTGGACTGGAACTCCACCCAGTGCAGACGCAGGGTGTGCAGGAAAGCCGAGAGCCCTTCCATCAGCAGCAGAATACCGATGGTTAGGTTGGCCCAAAAGAAGAAAATTACGAAGAGAATGACCCCGCCAAGGCCCAGGCCTCCAAGGCTCAGACCCATATGCAACACCATAGACCAGAGAACTTCAGACAGCTCTGGTACATGTCACATTGGGGGGGATTTGTGGAATCATGATTGTACGCGCATGTATATATGTGGGTGAATGTGATTGTATGTGTGTGTGTAAGAGAGAGAGAGAGGGGGGAAAAGAAAGAAAGAGAAATATGCAAAAAGGCAAGTAAAAATAATGTGGAAGTAACAGAGAGAGGGTCAGAAAAAGTAGGAAGGGAGGAAAACGGTGCCAAAGAGAGAGAGAGAGAGAAAGAAGGATGGGGGAAGAGCAGAGAAAGAAAGAATACGAGTGAATGTAGGTAAATGGGAACAGAAAAATTTTTCCATATGGATGTGATGAGGTAGATGTTAATAACAGTGGTTTGGGCGGACATGAAAAAAAGTGTATGAATGGATGTGAGGCAGCAGAGATTGAAAAAAAAAAAAGTGATTGAAATTAGGAAATGCATGAAAGTTATGTAATTGATGCAGAATTAAAGTTATCGTAAAGCAGATGATTGAAAGAGTAAAGAAGAAGAAATTGTGGGATGATTCAAATGTAGCAGTTAAGCCAAAGGGCCACGCCATGATTGTCAGGTTGAGGGAATGGGGTGGAAAAGAGAAAAAGATGGTGCAATGTGAGTGAAAATATAAAAAAAAAAAAAAACTAATTTAGTGAGCATTACTGTATAATTAAAAACAATACTTTTTCCAACAATCTTCAATTAAATTATTGATAAAGATTATCTTGTTTTGGAAAAATTTAAAACATTCAATTACTATAATCATAAAGTCTTTGGTGTAAAAACTTCAAAAATATTTAATTTCTTTTAGAAAAATAGTGCTTTAAAAATTGAGAAAAAAAAAAATTGAGGACAAAAAAGTCAAATGGTCAATAGCAGTTGAGAGGAAATAAGAAAAGTAATATGGCAATAAAATCCAAAAAAAAGTGGAAGTCTTGAAAAATGACAACTTTTAAGTGATCTGTGTACAAAATCATGAAGATGAAATAAAACCACTTTCACTCCATTAAGACTTCAGATCCTAAACTTAAAAAAAAACAACCCATGAATTTGAATTTCAATCATCAAAAGCTATCAAAGTATTTTAGATAATTTAAAAAATTACACTTGCACAGAGAAAAAGGCTAGATGTTGTAAAAAAAAAAACTTACCTGCGTGAGCAAGAGAGAGAGCCCAGAGTCGAAGGTAGGAGGCAGTGTGAGAAATGCAGCCCAGGCAGAACTCGATGGTATGGATTGTCTGATGAATGAAGAGCTCGCCCAACTCAAGCTACAGCAGGTAGACAATAAAAGCAAAAAGAGACATGAGTATTGAGAAAGAAAGCATCAATGTTATCGTATGTCAGCAAGCTCAAAGTACAGTTTGTTTTATGTGATCTATTATTCAAAACAAAATATTACTGAAAATGTAATTGATTCAGATCTTGGGGCATTTACTAGGAAATAAATTGATTGGAAAAAGTTGTTTGGAAAGATTAACATTGTTCAAAGACGACTGGCCTCCTTTAGACAAGAACAGAATTATGAGATTTAAAACCAAAATTTTTTTTTACATCACAATTTTTAAAATAGATTTTGAACAATCTTTTGAAAAAAAACAAATAAAAACTGAAAGCAATTGCACTCTGGCAGCAAGATTCAGTGTGTGTATGAAGAGATCAAAGAAAAGCATTCCAAATTAACTTGGTAAAGTGTAAATGTTGTAGTCATTTTGTACAGGCAATATAGTAAATTTTAAAAGACGGGAATTAAAAAGATTTCAGGTAAAATAAAACTCAGAGGAGAGTTCAGAGATTGATTCTCAAAAGAAAAAAAAAAGAACGCTTTTCAGGTCTTGTAAAAATGGGAGAAAACAAGAATAGAACATGCTCCACACAGGACATAAGAAAACCAAAGGCATAAAAACGTCCTTTGTCACCACTGTACAAAAGTTTAAAATTCAAATATGTGGAAAAGCTTAATGGCTGCAGTTCTTTGGGATGCAAAAGGTGTGCTTTTGCTAATCCCTACTAAGAAAATGCAGTTAAATACTGTGAAACATTTAAAAGAAGTTGAGAGAAGCAATCTCTCACAAGAGCTAGGATATTTGATTGAAGGCATCATGTCGCAGTATAGAAAGGCTACCTGTTACACCGCCGAGATCACCATTAGAAAAATGGCAACAAAAGTATGACCAGGGGACTAACTGTAGATCCAAAAATTTTCACCCTTACAAAGGAGGCTATTATAGTTCAGAGAATTTGTGATTTGGATACATATCAATAAAAAATTGTCTATAGCGATCACACCGATTTAATCATGCAGCGATTGACATTATGCTTGAGTGTTCACTAGCAACACTAAAAAAATAAAAAGAATGTTTGATCAGATGGATGTGTAAGATTCTTTATCTAATCTACATCCCTTACAGATTATCTGTTCAAAGTCCTAATCTTGTTGATTTTGGGGCAGCCTTCGTGTTTTGTTTTTGTTTAAGAACATAAGCAGGCAGAAAACACACGGTATTTCAATATTTGTAATCAACTAAGAATGCCCTTGCCTGCTTCAGATCTTGCATTCTAACAAAGTACAAATATGTATGGCTGTGTTTGCAGTACTAAGCTTACTTTTTCGTGGTCACCATGGGCATCAGACGAAGCAGATTTCATGAGATCAGTATCTTCTGATTCCTCATCAGAGTTCAAAGACATCATAGTACTTGGTGGATCCTGTGATAAAGATAAGAATTTACATTTATATTTATTCATTTGAATTAAATTGAATAGATTAACTGTATTTCAATTTTTAAAGGTTTAAATAAACAGAGCTTGCTCATGGAGTCATATTAGAAGACGAAACATGCAACCATTCAAAAAGGGCACAGTTAAAGAAACACAGATTTTTTCATGCAGGCCGAGCAAAAGGAATAAAACAATGCACAAATATGTAAAAATGTGAATTTGCAAACTTTTATGTAGGCATTTTTTGTGAACCCTCATGGCTTTAAATTTTTTCAGTCAGCATACAAATATAATTGTTAGAACTAGGATGACTCGTGCTAGTTTACACATTGCCTGCTTATAGAACTGTATGTCGTAACCACAAAAAAAAAAAAAAAATAAATAAATAAATAAATAAGTTGAGTCCAGGATCCTTGTTTTAAGTTATTCCCTCTTGATGAACTTTTTAAAAGAAAAATCGTAAAAACCAACTCAAACTTTGGGATGTCTGCTTTTAAAGTCAACAATAGCTAGGCAAAACAGCTTGTTGTGGATTGCCAGCACGTTATTGCCAAAGACAACTAAGAATTATTTGTCAAGACTGTTGATGTCTCTGATGTTCCTTCATAAGAAAGATCCTTAAAAAACTGAAACGGTAGAATGAAAGAAAGCAGCTCAACATAAATTAAAAGCTGTCAATAAGCCCTCACACTCACATAAAGCAAAAAGTCAAGCTGTCAATGACGAGGCAGGTGTGAACATTAAAAAAAAAAGGAAAGAAAAGTGGTGGGGTGCAAAACAAACTGCTTAATGTTTCCTTACACACTATGAGTTGAATGACATTCCTATTTAATTAAAGTGTATTTTTTATAATAAGAACGATACACTTATAGATGAGATGAATGCTCTCTTATAAGTGAAAAATCCACTAGTAAAGCACAAATTCAATAATTTTAGTAATTAACAGCATCAAATTATAATGAGGTATGAGGTGTTTTTTTTTTTTTTTTAATGAAACCTACATTTAAAGTTGGTCTGGGAAAACTAGAACAGTTCCAATATTGGGATTACAGGCACATTTTAAAAGTCAAATACTTGAGAAGTTTGAGAGTAAGAGCCTACCCCTCCAACTCCATTGCCCTTGGCAGCACCACTGTCTTGATTGTCATGCTGATACGCTGGGTTTACCTGCTGCAAGGTGCAAGGGCAAAACAAAGCGTGCAGATACACGTGCAAAAGAGGAACATATGCAGGTATGCATGAAAAATGGAAATGTTGGAAAGAAAAATAAGCGTGTGATCAAAGCAGAAATCATTCATGTTAGTTCTCTGTTAGCTTTAATTTTTTAACATATTTTTCAAAACATATGGTAAGAGATAAGAGCACATTTAAGGTGGCTTATCAGGTTTTTTACATATAGTTAAAAACTCTGTTCAAAACTGACTTTACATACTCTTAACACACCGGTACAAACATGCAATGAGAGAGAACAAAAAAATATCAAAAGATATCATCAAATAATAGCTTACCCACCCTAAATATTTCAAGGTATTATGGGCCTAACAGTGTAAATAAAACTTTGTAGAAAAGGATAGTCCATTTTTTCCTGATTTAAAATGCAAAATTATTAGATTTAGAATATTCTCAACTTATCTAGTCCACATTTTCAATAATCGAATAGCTTACTTAATAAAATCTCATTTTACATTTACGCTTTCTAAAGACTATGTGAATCAGTCTCAATTCAAGCACTAGATGAATCAAGCGCTAACGTAGTCAGACATAAGGAAAGTTAAGCTCTGATGTAGGACTATCTTGCACACTATACTTCTACTACGATTTAACAGCAGTGGTGCCAACCTACAGATTTCTCTTCACTTTTTCTTTTACACTGTTGCAAATTACATTCAGATTCAAATATTATTGTATAAAACACAAAAACCCTTTAATAATCACACAGCAGGTTTTTTTCAACGTTATGAATATATTGCAAATGAAGTTTAGAGAAACGAACATTTAGAGTAAATTGTCTTCAGACCAGTTCTGGTAACTTGTATGCTGCAAATCATAGTTTGGAGGAAATTGCATTTAAAAAATATCTTTTCCCTCCCTAAGAAGTATAGATGCTGAGTTAGAGATCCCCACGATTCAATATTACTTATTATCATTTTCATGACATTTCACCACAGCAAAGTTCATAATAATGTATTTATTGGGGTTAGGCTAATGGTGTGTAAAATGTGTAACACAGGTGATGTGATTTATTCAGACCCAGTAACAATGAATTTTTTTTTCTTAATGAAAAGGAAGGAATAAAATATCAAAAGGATCTTATCAAGTAACCCACACAGCTTCCTACAGTATTCAAATTCACAGAGTTTTTCAAAGAAAGTCTAAAAATCAAAGCGCTTCTTTCTGTAACTTGCGACTCACTTGGGCTGGTCTGAAGAGGACAGATCCACACAAGATTGTAAGTTGTTAATTTATTGATTAAGGTAATGTTCAGATGGGGATTAATAATCTCGAGGAAAAAAAAACATACAAAAACTTTCCCACAGCAACTGACTACACTCCATTACTTTCTGGCACAGATAAACATATTGGACCTTTGATATTTTTCTTTAAACTTACAGTTAGTGTAAATGAAAAAAAAAAGTTGAAGTTGGAAAATCCACAAATCCTCAATCCTGTACATATGATATGATTGCAACAATTAGGAGTATACATTGCTTGGGGCAGACCACATCTGAAAGGGTTAGAGAAATAAAGTGCATTGTTTTGCCAATAAGGGCAAAAGAGTGAATGACAATGGAAAAAAAATCATGCCTAATGAAATGTCTTTTTCTGTTCTTTTTTTCTTGCCTTTGCAATGCAGTGCACACCCAGGGTTATACACATTTATAACTTTGATCCCAAACTGTGTGATTTAGAAGTTAAATGTACTCTCATAACCTCTGCATTTTTGTTTCTAGATATTTTTATTCTGTTTGTATTGGAATAAATAAATTATATAAAAAATGTTTTTTTCATAAACAATTGTGTGATAAAACAATGCTCCTATTTAGTCTTTATTCAAAATTACTGAATCAAAATAAAAAAAGCAGCAAAAAATAATAAATATCCTTATTTTCCTGCTTCCTTTGGTGTTATATTTTTATTATGAAATCAGGATCCAGGCACATTGCGACAAAAGCAACTAGTACCACTCAGTATCAAAATATTGACTCAAATAAGTTAATGATGTTTCCTTAATTTTCTAGAGGCACTAGTTGAGTGTGTTTAGACAAAAACTGGTAGCAAAGAAAATCACTCGTTGTTTACTTTTCCAACGCTATGAGTATTTCTAAATTACACACAAGCGACTGTATCCCATGATAGTATTTAGTCTTGTGGAGCAAGTAAAGTCTTTACTTGATAAATGGGGAGGATACACACTCTATACAATCATAAATATGTTGAAATATAATGGAAGGGACAGAAAAAATATCCTTTAAAAAACAAAAGAAGTGTGGGCTGCTCTCTCAAACATTGAAAAAAAAAAAAATAAAGGGGGCAAAGGGTGGTGTTTAATCCACCTAGACATACTTCAACAGATTTCCTGAATCTTCCCTGACAGACAAAAGAATTGGGCATCATTATCAAGCGCAACAAATGAGCAAAATTTAATATTTTAATATTAATCGAAGACATGCAACTTTTGGTTTTATTTTCTCTAATGTGCCTAAGAGCGCACTATTTAAATAAAAGTTATCAATCCATTTTAAAAAATACAAAAAGAAAAAAAAACCAACAACAAAATTCATGATTTACAAAATAATATACCATACATAACGTTATTTTCCAATTCACTTTTGAAAATTGGCGAAGGTTTCCACAATGCTGCACCCCAAGCCTGCAAGATTTTTTTTTCCCCACCTAGACCCACTCTGTTAAGTTCTCAATTAGCTCTTTTCAAATCATACTAAGCTTTCTCAACTTTTTTTTTTTTTTTTGGGCCGCAATCTTCTACCCTCAAAAATATCTCAGGAATTTTACTAAAATGGCCGAGAGAAAAGAATATTCCAACCGAAAGATTAGGTGTAAATACATTCATGATTAGCTCTCAAATAGTAGGGTCTCTCAAACCCTGCTAAAGTCTATAGGTAAACAATTTAAGATTTGTTAGTAACAATCAAATGATTCTTTTTACTCAAAAAAATGAGGAAAAGATTCTTGAAACTGTCAAACTTATCTGTGATAGAGAATGAAAGTGCATTGCATTTTTTGTAATTTCCAATTCCTAATCTACATGTTCCAACTAGGTTACTGTACCTTTACCTTTACAAAGAAAATGGAGATAGAAATAAAGGTCAACAAATTTTTATGCTGGCACTTGAAAGAAAATTTTTATGTAAAAGCGATAGATTTTTATAACTTTTGAGCATACACTAACAAAAAAAAAAATTCCTTTGTACCGCTTTCTAGATCTCATTTTAGTAACACCTATCAACGTTTCATTTCAATGTGAAAACAGCTTTTTAAATAAAAAAAATAAAAAAAAAAAAAAAAATCAAGTGATTCATTACTGCCTTTCAAAAGGCCTAAATCATTAATGAGTTTATGAATGAAAAGAATCTGCTTAGTATAGAGTTCTTGCGCTGTCAATAATTTTTTTTCTTAGTAAAAATCAAATGTTCACTTTAAATCTGTTTGAGGCTGACTGGATAAAAACACCCAATTCAGGGTTTTTCAATTATGCAAAAAAAGTGACGCCAGAATTTAAGTTGCTAAAGATGTGCATGTACTTCTGATTCTTAGATGACCTGGAGCACCTTCAATTTATGTTTCAGGAGCAATTACAAAAGTACTGATTTCAGAGCTAAAGGCAGCTAGGAAGATTGGCATACAATTTTAAAAGAAGGTAAAAACTAAAAAAAAATGCATTTAACAAAAGCTTTTCAAATAAATCTTTACCAATCTTGAGTACGAAAGTTATGTTTTGTGCTAATTAGGCAACAAAAACTACATTCATTCTAGCATGTTTTTCATAAACATATGCGTAAGTTTTGCCCAACAACCAAGCAATTAGTAAAATGGATATAGGTCCAAAAAAGGTGCCCAAAAATCTTATCTAAGAGAGAGAGAGAGAGAGAGAGAGAGAGAGAGAGAGAAAGAAACAGACAGATTGATACAGATTGTAACTTATTCATATTGTCTTTTTATTTTTCTATTTTTTTAAGATGTCTTTTGCTGAAAAAGCAGAAGAATCACAGCAAAAATTGACAGCTGTCAAAGTGATGAATGTCTTCTGGAAGATTGGATCAAGAAAGGTACTTTGACTATGCCAATTTTATGTTTGCTCATCATTTTCACCATAATTTGCTAAGTATAAGGATTAGGTATCACCAAAAATTTGCTCCACGGGGCCAAGAATAAGAGAGTGAGGAAGAATGAGAAAGGACAACAATGTCCATTTGAACAATATGGCCATGAATGTACATGGTGTATGGACATGCTGTTAAATGTAAATTCAAACCACTTAATGACTCAAAACATAAATCATTTATCAATTGATGTTAAATATAGAACTTAAACGACATGAATGTGTAAGCCACTTACAAACTCAACCATTTCTTTTATTTTTTTGTTACCCTGAGGGAGCAAGGGACGCAACATCAAGGTCATGCATAGCAAATCAGATATCTTTCACTTTCATACATGGTTTGTTTTTTTTAATTTCTTATGTAGGTTGTTTTTTTTTTGTTGCTGTTATAATTTGATAATTTCCACCTATAAGAATGATATATTATTCTATGATTTACAATTGTTGAGGTGCATATAGGCAGTTTCCCTTAGAAATATTGATAAAGTTTATTTTTCTCATTCTTGTGGTTTTTCCTTTATTTTTTTTTTCAATTTTTTACTTTATCTTCTATCAGTCCTTCCTTTTAGAGCTGTTGCCTTTTTCCATAACCAGTGAAGAATAGATAAAATTATTACCTAAGTAAGCATATTTCAAAGATTGAAAAAAAATGCTTATGATGAAAGGGCAGGATTATCGATTGAACCTGCCTCTGCGATAATCAAGATAACTAATAAAAGCAAAGCTACCATTACCAAAAAAAAAAAAAAAAAAAAAAAAAACATAATTAAATTTTTTTTTTATTATATGTGAGCATAATATACAGCTTAGGCGCTACAAGCGCATCAAACAGCCATGTCAAATACAAAATGATCTGGCTGAGAACAAGTCCCTGAGTGGAACCTTAAAATCCGATCCTCCATTTGCACCATTGCCGTTCTAGCAACAACAACACAATGGCATCGTACTACATGAGTTTACATCTGCAGTATTTGATGTGAGAGAAGCTTACCTTTGCATGAGGCTTCATCACATAAAATTAGAATGAAAGCGTGAAGGTGTCAAATGCATAAAAAATAATGACAAAAAAAAAAGAAAAAGAAAACTTCCCCATGCTGTGCATGCATGTACGCTAAAAACTCATCGCTGCTGTCTCTCCACAAAAGAAGAAGTTTTGAGAAAGGATTTGATACTTTAAATATAGGTTCAGCTGAGCAGGTGCTTATTTTGTTCTTAAATTTAATTGGCCTCTACATTGGAATTTATCATACAATTTATTTTTTTTTTCAATTGTGATGGGTAATCTCCATCTCTCTATATACAAAATGTTTTGGTGTAAAAGATCTTATTTTGGGACAGCACAAGCTTCTCACGACTTGCACAATGTTGTTTTTTTTTCAATTTTATTTATTTATTTTTTTTTTGTTATGTCTTTAAATTAATTGAATCTCCAATTGGTATGTCATAATAAATGATTATATTCAATTTGG
>BLXT01007365.1:1382442-1396466 GCA_019648995.1 Plakobranchus ocellatus | reverse complement strand
AATAGTTGAAGCAAGTTCTTGTTATTTTACACGTCGAGAATATGTGGATAGCGCTAAATCGAAAATTGCACAGACAGTTGAATTGAATCGATTCTGAGATTAACTCATTTTTTATAGTTCTCTCTGGTTCTGATCTCATTGTTAGTATCGGTTCTTCATTGTTGCCTTTTTAAAATGTTTCTGTCGCGCCAATCTTGTTTAAAAATGAAGTGTAAAATGTAAAATTCAAGGCTAAGGATCACTAAAATATCTCAAGCAGAGAATTTAAATAATGGAATTAATGCCAGTAGAGGTGCAAACAATTTGCAGGGGATTTTTTTATGTCTGCAAAGTAACACAATTTATAGCAAACTTATCATCTACATTTCCCATGCAGTAAATCTCTAACATTTAAGACCCATATGCATTGTAGGCCTACTATTTATGCAAAAAGAACTGGGGTCATCTTTGCTTTGCATCGTTAATAAGGGCAATAGAAAAAAAGGAAAAGGATTAGGTAGTATTTTGATTTGCATGGAAATGGAACACGCACCGCTTATGCGAACATATTCCTTTGAAAAAAAATATTTATATAAATAAGACAAACTCGTGGTGCATAGGGAGCAATTGAAGCCTCTAGTTTAAATCGGAGATCTAGTTGAGGTGATGGCTTGCTCGTTCAAAGTAGAACCTGAAGAGGGAAATCGAGCTACTATCGCCTTCCGCGACCTGTACGAAATGCAAGATGCATACTAACAATTGCTGACTATTAGGTGTGAATTTAATATTGTTTTCGATGAGCGTATAATATCGAAATCAACCCAATAACGTTATCGATTCATCGGAAAGGAAAACGTGCCACAGGGTAAGGCTATTGCAAACGAATAATGCTTTTGTCAAATCGAGGCTCTTTACATGTGTACGCTTTCGATAGGTCGAGGTTGTATAGGCCTAGACTCGGTTCTAGATTAGATCAAGAGTTCTCTAGATCTTGAACTTATACAAAAAAAGAGTTTAAAAAAGATCGAACGTGTTTTTTTCCCTTGATTTGGGCCCCGGTTTTGGTTGTTTTTTCTTGCCTCGGTTTTACTTACGAGAGGTCACTTCTGGGGGCTTCGCTTTGGGCCTAGATACACATTGTTTCTTGCCGAGCTTCAAATCATGCGGTTCGTTTTTTTGAAAATAGCGTCTTTGTAGAGTTTGCTTTTCTAAAAAAAAATAAAACTGTCACATTATCATTTCCGTAAATTTAAACTACTTTTCTCAAGGACCTATTGCAGGGCCTAAATCTTGGCTATTTTTAAATGGGGTTAATTCTTTGTGCATCTATTAGTTGGTGGTTATGACTCTATTTGTGTCTTTTTTATTGGAGTCTTTGTAATTTGTATGACTCATTTCTGTAGTAGCAGAAAGAAAATTAATACCCGGAAGTGATAAAATTTCGGGATGTGTTCAGTTACTTAGGTTTTTATGGGAAGAAAAAAAAGTAGTAAAAATAGTTTTCTCTGTGTTGCTTTGCGGGAATTTTAACTGAAAAATAAAATGCGGGATTTTCCAAGATGCGAGATTGTAGCAAGTCTGCATTAGCATGACTTCAAACTGTGTAGTGACCAGGCGAAGAGTTTTGTATTCTGCCAGCTTGAGCATCAGGCATTGCGACTGCCTCATCATAACAGTTTCTTCTTACACCACCATAATTTGCTGGCTGCTTACACATAACTAATTCTGTATCTTGTGAACTGTTATTATGACATTCTGGCGGTTGCATATTCTGGATTAATCTGTTGGCTGTGAATTGATTGAACCTAGAAAAGGGATTTTGTTGCGATTAAATACTTCACGTTTAATTATCCAGTGGTAAGAGTTTTGTTGTGTAATGAGCCGTATGATCTGGTTACATTGAATCTTTACACTTATTTTTTTCGTTTAGCACTAATATGCTGTCTATTTGGTTGTTTTTGTGTTTTGGGGTTTTTTTTTGCGCTCATGCGTGCTTGTGTGTTTCTAAAACACATTTTTTAGGTTGGCAGGTCCGCTGAGTAGATTTTAAGCCAGTTTTAGGCTCAGTTTGGTCAATAATTAATTTTGTTACAAATCAGGGGGAACCGGAAAAATAACTTTGTTGCCATATTGCTCCTCTTACGAGAAGCTGCAGCTTGTGGAAATTATATAGTTTGACCAATATATACTTTTTTAAGTAAATGGCCAGCTATGCTACATGGAATTAGCCACAATGTGCATGCAAGAAAAATAAATTTATGAAAGTTATGCTAACCAACCTGTCTTATTTCAGCTGAGACAGACCTGATCAACTAAAACTCTGCTACCATTATCCAGGTGATCTGAGATTATCATTTTTTCCAAAACAGTGTTTTAGCGATTTTGTTCTTTAATGAAAGTATTTGTAGTTGTAGATTAACTGTTGGAAATTTTTTTTATTGTCAGCAGTTGACTAAAATGGTCTTCATTTCCTCATTAACATTGAAATATCGTAATCTGTGCTTTATCAGAAGTTTTTACAAGATTGGTGGAGAAAATCAATGGTGTAAGCCTAGGCCTACCGATCCAAAGAGTAGCAATTCTCATTAAATACAATTTTTCTTTCAATTATGTACTCGTAGTTAAGTGACAATCTACAATATTAATGATGAAATGAAGACAATTGTAGTTAACTGTGGAAAATTTTACAGTTAAACAAAATCTGTAATCTTAACAGCGACAAAAAATTATTCAAAAGCAAAGATGTTTTTAAAACTTTTTGGAAAAAATATCTTCAGATTATAGTGGTGGTTGTTTTATTTTATGATTTTTTTTCAAGATGATTTAATGGTTATACACTGTTGTGCGACAAGTAGGAAAGCGGTCTACCATCCCCTGCTACTCTTCTTGTTATATTTCTTATATTTCAAAGTTTTGTAAAATCAGGATTGTATTGTCTTGCGCAATTGAAAATCCCTGATTTTTGTCCCCCATGACCTGAAAACTGGTGTTTAAGATGGTCATCTCTGCAACGACATTTTATTGTTCTTGATTTCATGCTGAATTTGACATAACTTTGGGCATGAAATTCTATCAATTTTACCACAGCTTTTGCGTATTTTGCTTTTTTGCTGGCATCATGACACTCAAATGGCTCTGAAATTCTGACATACACAAACACAACCATTTTCACAAATATCTGAAAAAATGATGTTGATAGTCAACCTTGTAATTTATTCCCAATCTTCTTTAAATGTTTTCCATAAATTTTCTAGCCATAATGCTCATGGTATAGAAATCTCAAGGCTTTTGCTTAGGGTTATAAAACACTACATGTTGTATCACTGCTTGAAGAGTTAAATTGACAATTGAAGAAGCTTTGAAAAGTTTGTTGTGTCTAATATTAAAGTAAAATTTTTTTTTTTTTTTCCAGATTAAAAGTCTAAGGAGAGTTGAAATAAAAATTTAAGAAGGGTTGAAAAGTTGGTTGCGTCTTATATTAAACTTAAGTTCATTTATTTATTTATTTATTTATGTTTTTTTTTTTTCTTCAGATTGAAAGTCTAAGAAAGTTCAGCTATCATGTTGGAACCAAGAAAACTTGTAGGGAATCCAAACAACAGTTTATTTCGTCAAGTCACCCAAAGATTTGGAGTGTTGGACCAACCAGGACATGGCCTGAATGACATAGCAAAGGTTACCAATGATGAAAGCACACAGACATATGCAACATCACAATTAGATTCAGTGAGAAGAACAGCAGAGGTTATGGCACAAGATGTTGTGGTGAATTTCGATTTAGACAGTCCAAAGAAGCCTCCAAATCGTCATTGTAAGACAATGAGGAGGACTGTCAAGGAACTGTCTGATAGACATGACATGGTTTTCAAAGGCATGGTCAACAGACTGAAACCAACAGAAAGCAACAGTTTCCAGACATTTGTTATTGTAGCAGATGAAATTTTTGATGATGGGCAAGTAAATTGGGGTCGCATTGTCGCAGTTTATGCATTTGCAGCCCGCCTGGCAAAATTCCACAGAGACAATTCTACATCTAGTGATTCTATTAACCAGACTGTGGGTGGGAAAATTTCATATCAAGAGAAGATAGCTTTATTCGTTGGAAAATATGTTGCTACCAAGCTTGGACAGTGGGTGCTTGACCATGGTGGCTGGGTAAGTTAAATGTTTTGTTTTCAATTATTATCATGTTTCAGTTTGTTGTTGTTGCCGTGCTTTTCAATTTTCAAATGCTGTAACATTTTTATTGTATCAACATGTATCCAAATTTCTGCATCATTAACTATTTTAGTGTAAGTAACCATACCAACATTCTAGATCTATGTGCAGTCTCATTTCATTTCATTAAATGTAATGCTTATATGTAACCATGGGAATGGCTGTAACATTATTTTACAGTACAAATCTTGGTTTATATTCTTTATCACCTAGTTCAGTTTTATATGCAATATTTAAAATATGATTTATTTTATTCTCCTTCTCTCTGTCTAATATAAGTTAGTCTATGGCTTATTTTTCACAAAATGGCTGTTAAAAGATGTTATTCCTTAAAGATTCTGTTATTCTGCTAAGCTCTATAGCACTTCCTGAGATGCTGCTGCACATGCACAGATTCACATATCCAGGAGGTGCATGTTTATTTGTAGAATTCTATAATTTTAATTTATGATCAATTTAAAGGATTGTGGCAAAGTTTGGAAAAGTTGTGCATAACATTGGTAAGGTTGTGCCCATTAAATTTGAAGGCAGCTGTGTGGAAGCTTTTTACAACATATTTGTTCTAAGGCTTATCACTGGCGACAGCCACCTGCTGAATTTTCCTTTCATGCTTGGCTTTGTGTTCATATCTCAATGCCCTAATGGATGGAACCCATTCTTCTTCATGTTGTATAATAATTAGAGAGCTCTGCTTTTTTATAGTGTAAAGCTAGGAATATGTGGCCCTCGGCTGGCCGCATTGCAGGTATGGAGAATTGTCCAACATATAGGACTAAAAAGAAAGATCCAAACCACAGCAAATAGATAAAGCTTCTAAGAGAGAGGGTTTTGGGTATAGATCCATGTGTAAGTTCATCTCAAGCTTAAATGGTTCAGGATTTTTGTCCCAAGGTAAGCTGGGTCTTGAGAGGAGTGTTCACATTCAACAAAGTCTTCCCTGTTGCACATTTATGGGATCTGTTTTGTAGTGCTCATTGTCTTAGAATATTGTGCGCATTACTTATATCGACATCGCTTCTTTTGACTTTTCCAGGTCCATATTTTTTTCCCTCTTAATTGATATGTCGACGCCCATTCCTACTTTATTACTCTTAGCGTAGGCCCACACTGGAGGCAGCAGTTCACTTGTCCAACAATACATGTTTTGAAATACTCTCTATCTTTGATGCGAGCTATCCTTTGTGTTTTACAGCCTGGTCTTACGTCAGTGGCTCTGTTGGACAAGGGAAAGGGGGGGTGCCATTACGTGACCACGCATAATTCTACTAACCGCTGCCGCGCGAAACACGAGGCCAGTCTTGTTACGCAAATTATCAGGCTAACTNNNCGGTGGGTAGCGCACAGTAACTGCGACATCAGTCCTTCAAGTTAGCCATGACAAGTCGCTTCGCCTCCAGTGTGGGCCTACGCTTATATGGACATGTCAGTAAACAAACTAGTGTAGGAAAACGGCTTCCATTTGATTTGATCCCTCCCCCCAAAAAGATGCTGCCAGCCAAAATCTAGCCTCAAAGACCCGCCTATCCCTCTGTGTGTCGCTCACTATAAGGTCCACAGACGTGTAAACTGTAGACATAAAAGCCTGTACCTGGGCAGCAAAGGCGAACAAATTAAACAAGTTACAAAATTCAGATATCTAGGTTACCTGATAAACCAGATGGCAGATGCACAAGTGAAATAAGTAAAAGATAGCCATGGCTAACGATACATTCCAAAAAATGAAACCTATACTGGCAAATAGAAACATAATTATGAAAACCAAAATAAGTGTAATTAAAACATTATTATGTATGGCAGTACTTTTGTATGGTACTGAATGTTGGACAATAAACAAAGAAATGGAGAAAAAACTAGAAGCAGTAGAGACGTGGTTTATCAGAAGAATGATGAGGATATCGTGGACAGAAAAAAAGTCAAAATGAATTGGTTCTAAAAGAAGTTAATCTCGAGCATCATTAATTAAAACCATAAGGCAAAGGCAGCTACAATTTTTAGGCCATATTTGCCGACATACGGGTTTAGAACACTTAGCAATCACTGGAAAGATTGAAGGCAAACGCAGAAGAGGTAGACAGAGAATAACTTTTTTATTGAAAATCTCAAGTCATGGGCAACAGGCAGGGGTAGCAATAACAACTTTATAAGCTTAACTGAGAAAAGGTATGAGTGGAGGAACATGATCGCCAATGTCTGTTCCAGACAAGATACCTGATGATGAGTGTTTACAAGGGAATGACTGTGCTGACAGGGCTTAGAAGGCGAGGAACTGAAACGAACACTATCGATCAGTGTGTATACAGAAACTGAAACTGAAAGTGATACAATGCTCTAGATCGAGACTTATGAGCTAAGCCTTGAATATCATGGGGGACTGAAACTGAAAATGATGCAGTGATGCATGGCTGCCAATGGCCAGGTGCCAGAAAACCCTAGCCCTAGGTTTCAAAAACCCCAGATAATATGAAAAAAATGTGTTAAAACCCCAGACACTATTTAATGAAAAACTAACCCACCCACCCAAAAAAAATAATAAAAACAATCCAAAACGCATCATTTTTGTTCAACAAAAAAAAACTGATGTGATAAAATGGCTGTGAAATATTTTTTTTATTATTAAAAAAAAAGATTATTTATCGAGGGTATTTTTACATTGTTAAAAAGGTCTATTTAACCTGTCGTTGGAGACTTCTAGGCCTAATTGCCAGCAGGAAAGTATTTTGGAAACACCCATCCCAAAGGGGGAATTATGTATAAAACAAGGCACCTATTACAAAAAGTACTTATTGGAGATTTTTAAAAGACCTAATTTCATGCAAAGAAAACCCCAGATTCTTACGCAAAAACCCCAGAACCCCAGACAAGCCTTAAAAACCCAAGATCTGAGGGTTAAACCCCAGCTTTAGCAGCACTTCAGTGATGTAGGCTAGGCCTTACAAATGAACTAGGCCTCACTAGAGGGTGGAATCGGGAAGATTGATTGTACACGTGTGTTTCACTGTGTGTGTTAGCTACACAAAGCAAGCATCCATCAGCCTTCTGAAAGACCAGCTTTATGCTGTGAAAAAGATCGTTCCATTTGACTGTTACTAGTCAAAAGGGTATAGGAAGTGAATGGGATAGGATGACACTGACAGGGAGGATTGACTAGAATTTAACCCAACCGGTCCTTTTAAGGGCCAAGCAATCACCAAAGGAAGGAAGGAATGAAAAGGAAGGAAGGCCCATTTTATCGATTTTTTAACTCGAGAGAAATAGCTGCAATATGTAGTTGCTTTCCATTAAAAAAAAAAAAAGAAAACATTTTGTAATTAGATGCACAGTGGCGCAGTGGCAGGGATCTTGGGTTTGAGCCCCGCTACCGGCGCCCTGGCCTGAGTGAGAGCCTAAAAGCGTGAGGTCACCTTGTTTACTGGCTATATACAGAAACAATACCAGCCTAATAAAGTTCACCCCTGTCAACCAAAAAAAAGCACCTTCTTTTATATCGACCCTCTCTTATATCGACATAGCTTGTCTGAAACCTTCAATCAGGTATGCACTGTACTTTCCTCTGCCATATAATTATGCTTGGAGCCACGCTAGTGGCGCTATGATCTCGTCATTGACCATCGCTGTCTATCACTTCATTGGTAGACATGAAAAATGTGCACATCTCTTATTATTCTCTAGCAGTAAAACTTTTCTTTGATCACTGTTGAAGAGAAATTCTTCTTAAACAGTTGGTATTCATGTTTATTGTGAGAAAATCAATATGGGTGTTATTTGTCATAAACTAGGAAATTTGCAAAGTTCAAATCGGCTGTCTTTAAGAGCCGCTCACCTCGCAATGGATGTGATTAAATTTATACTTATTCTGTCTGGTTTAATCAATCAGCATATTCAACTGCATCCTGAACCCTCATTGTTATTTTGGGATTACGCTCTGGAAGCTTTGTTTCCAATTTTATAACAAACCTTTTTTGATAATATAACTTACCTAGGCCTACTTTTGTGAATACAGTAGAACTCATTTATAAGTTGACCCTTTTACAGCGGGACCCCAGTATAAGCCCATTATTTTTGCTTATTCACACTGTATTTCTTGTACATGTCTTAGCTTTTTTGTTTACAATGGTACCGCTGAAAAGCGTACCTGCAACAGGACCTCATAGTGGACTCCCAAGCATGAAACAATCACGCCAATACAGGGCTTTTCACCCCACCACCCCCACCTTTTTGTAAATTATTATCTATTGAAACGTTAATTCACGGTAGAAGTATTCAGCAGTGTAACAAAATTAGGTTTAGGGTTTCCAAGTACAGGTAGGGTAGGGAGAAAGGACTTTGGAGTGAGCAGGTAGTTGCAGCAGCAGTATCTGCACCATTGGCTGAAAAGACCGTTAGCCCAATTTACCAGCTGCAAATATAGGCCACCTACATACAAGGTGATGTGAAATGGAAAGGAGGGGATGGTGTAGTGCAGAGATTAATCCCACCGGGGGGGTAAAATGGACACGGATAGCCCAGCTAGATAAGCCTAAATGATGCAATGAACACACGCAGCTTGTCTTGCAGGGTTTTGCTCCTTTTATACCTACAACATGGGAATTATACTCTTGCCCATCTTGGTCCCATTGTAACCAAGCTCCACTGTAGTGTGCCTGTTTAAAGGGATATCTTGTTTATAAAGTCTCTCTGTGTTGAGCATTAAGAAGGATAACAGAATGATTTATAAATAAGGTGAGGCTCATCTCTAAGTATGATTGCAATTGTGCTGCCCACCCTTCTTCCCTTCCTATGCCCAACTCTTTTTCAGGTTGCTATCCTTGTAATAATAATGGTTAGTAAAATGCAGCTAATTGTGATTAAGTAAGACAATATGTGCTGCCAAACTAAAAGAAGTATCCATGCTTGTGGAACCCTAATCATATCTTATCTCATCTGTCTTGTCACACTGGATGTTCTTAGCTAAAGGAGTGAATCACAGAGATATTCTCTCCTCAGTAGTTGCATGTCAATCTTTATCACAGATTCAGAAGTCATGATCTGTGACATCTTGTCTAGCTTGTTCATAGTTGAAAGTTAATTTTTGCATGGCCAGCATCATCTCAGTGACACTAAAGAACATTGCAGGTTGACAATCTGTGTTATATAAGCTTTATTTTACAGGAAAGCCTTGCCTGATTTAATTGAATTCCTAATTATTGCTACTAGATATTTGCTTTGAAAAACTTACACTTTCATGTTTCTATTTTGAACAGGATGCTTTTGTTGAGTACTTTCCAGACCAAGGAGAGTTTGAGGAAAAAATGTGGAAAGGCGTTCTTTTTACAGCTATTGGCCTCGGAGCTTTGGCAACAGTTGTTGCATCCAGATAGATCTGTCATCCTAACCGATCCTTTTATCTTTGTGCCTTTTAATTATTTTCTAAGGAATTTTTATAAATCTTTCAGCAATGCAGAATGTTTCTGGAACAAAAAGTATTGTATTTTTGAATTGCAAATTATCAAATGACAGAATGTCTTATCTGCTTTAGTATTGTATTGTGATTGCAATGAGTTTTGCAATAGCTGGCTGCTTTTTCTCCCCTGATGTTGGGTTGCAATGGCATGTACAGGTCTAGCAACATGTCATATTCTCTACTGCATACCCATTGAAGTGTAAATTTATCAATGCACAATTTCTGAACTGTGTAAGAATAAAATAACACAGCCTAAATTTTTTTAAAGGCAAAGCTGAAATGAGTAGATTCTTACGTATCTCTGATATGGCTGAAATTTTCTTTTAAAAGATATGAAAACTATCTCATTCGTTGTACGAAATGCAGACTTAGAGGACATTTATGATTCATCACAATCCATACAGAGCAATTATTAGTCTAGACCTTAAAAGATCTCTACAAATGTATTAATAAGTGAAGATCTAGTAAAAATAAGTCTTTGAACCATTATCTCAGTGATTTTACAGGGCCAAGACTACCAAGTTGTGCTCTAGATGCTTAGTTTGTACAGAGGACAATAGAATGTGCATAAACTTAAATTGTACATGGACTGTGCAATTTCAAATGTTTTTCTTTCTTATATAGATATATATATACACATGTATATATGAAAATAGTTTATATTCAAACCCAATAGTTGGTTGTAATCAGCTAGAATAATGTTTATTTTTTATGAGCAATTCTTAGCATCAAGTCCTGAGCACATTAGTTTGATTTTTTGACCTAGTCAAACCTCACATGAACATTCTATACTTGTCAGGCAAAAATATTGTTCTAAGTTGATCATAATTGTTTTGACATCAACTTTAATAATGTTGTTGTTCAAGATGATCGTCTTTTGCTTTGGAAATACAGGTACTGATATGGATATGAAATACATTAACAATTTTTTTCTACCTTTTTGGGTTCCTTGGAGCCTAAAGAATGTTAATTGGGCTATGTCTATTTTCTTTTTTTTTTTTTTATTGATGTTCTGTCAGTGTCACCACTAGAACCTATAGCAGATAATTTGAAAACCCAGTGACATCTAAAAGCTCTTTCAGATGTCAGCAAACACAAGCTGAAGCAGCAAAAATTCTAAAGACGTATGTATATATGTAAGCTTTGTCTTTGGTTTGGTGCATATGGCCTGTCCACAACAAAGGATTAATCTTGTTCTTTCAGGCCCCTGACAAGCCAAGGCATTGGTGACAGGTGGGAACTTGACGGAAAAGTCCCTCTAGATATTAGGTCAGCAGTCATTGCGCCACTAGTTCCTTTCTCAGCCTAGGGTCATGGAAGAGGTGATTTTTTTAAAGCCTTTCTGTTATGCATATGATTTGAGACAATGTTAAAGAAATTGATTGGGATAAAATACATCTGACAAAGACGTGGAGCAGCAGGGCAAGCTTCATGTACGCAAATAATTGATTTTTAATTTTTTTTTTTTTTTTAACAGTTCAGTGTAAATGAGGATAAAACTTACAACAAAACTTTGCTGTTGGATCTGGGAGTACAATTTTAGCATTTTGCACCCAGTGACCAATTTCATACACTTGGATTAATCAATTTGCCAGGGAAGTTAAAATTGTTGACATTTGTTTTTGTTGCTCTAAAAAGTTTAGATAATGATCCGTGTGTTTGATTGGAGTCATTTAGTGGAGACATTTCATGATCACAGTCATTTAAGGATTGTTTCGTTGCAAAGAAATTCTTAATAACTTTTTTTTTATGTTTTTCCTGTCCTTTCAATCTTTCTAGATACAATTTCCATAGTTTTCTATGCTTCACGCTTTTATCTACATTCAAGAATAGCTCTGCCGTAGCGAAATGAAAGGCAATATTGTTAGTGTAAGTCTTTGAGGGGTACAGGTTTTCAATTGTCTACGGCAGAGTTTGGGAATAAAAGATTAAAGACCATGAAAGCATGTATACACAACTGGTCATGGTTTTTAGAATGAAAGAGGAATATTCCTTTGGTTAGCAAACAAAGTATAAAAACGTGTCCATCTGCTTTGCATTCTCTAATGCTGTTGATTCCTATTAAGGCTCATCCATTGCTATCTGTATACATTACCTGAGGCCTTTTTAGATGGATTTAGTGTGGTAGAAAACATTTCTTTATATTATTATTTTAATAATTAACGTCAAAATTATGTGTTCTATTTGTTTTTGTTTTGTTTTCTTTACGTTTTATCAATGTATCAAGTACTTGCAGTGTATAAAACTATCTTCACAACAACTTCAACAAACGCAACTGTATACTTATGTAAGACTTGGCAAGATGAAATTGGGCTTTCTTCAAAATTTCTCGAGAGAAGCTATTGGTATAAGTTGACAGAATTAAGAAGAAATATAAAAAATGCAACTGTATCAATTATGTTTTCACAACTCTTGAACTGAACACAGTACATAAATTAAATTTCCATAATTTGAAACAGTCAAAGCTTTATTATGCCACAAAAAGGTCATCCTACTCAATTTTGACAGAAGTCAGATTTCAATTGTAGCAAACCCATATATATGCATTTATTAATATTTCAAGTCTAGTTTGATTAATTATAATGATAGATTTTTTTTTTTTTTTGGGCGGGGGGGGGGCCTAGTTAAATGACTGTGTAACTGCAAGCTAGATTTTTTTCAAAATAGTGAATATTTAAACCTGCTTGATGAATGTTTTTTTTCTCATAGTCCTATGAGATATAAAAAAGCCAGCATTCTCCAAACAAAACATAATAAAATGGTTAAGAGTAAAGCTTTTCATGTATTTTAAAGGTACATTGTGTGTACTTATGATATAACAATTTTTAGGACAGTTAAACTTAGCAAGCTATGTTTGCTTTAATATACTGAAACATGATCTTCTCCTTGATTTTTCATGGCACCAAGATTAAAAGGACTTTTTTTTTCTTTTAATTGATTTTCCTTGTTGGTTGTTGTGTATGATAATGTACATAAGTGTGCAATTTTAATCACCCATAATTACCATTTATGTTGTGATGTTTATCCTAACTTGTATTTTTAAGATTTCATTTTGTAAATTCATGCAGATTTTTGTTTGTTTTTATATGAATGCCCTTATGACTCATTATGAGTTAGTATGGTGTTTGGCAAGATTGGAAAAGAAGATTAATTTTTTATTTAAAATGTTTCTCATTATGGAAGCAAAACAATGTTTTTCTTCACTTTATATATATCAATTTTCCTGTGCCTCTGAGTTTTGATTTTTGTTGGAATGGCCAAGTTCCTGTTAAATTTAATTTCAGAGCATCAGCCTAAAATATACAAATTAGGTTCTGTTGATTTTATTTTTCATTTTACTAGGAAATGTAAGAGTTAAAAGTAATACTTATTTTGTTCTTGTTATAATTTGTTTGCAATGCAAATATGTCATTTAATAATTTTTTTTATATAACAGTAAATTCTGTTGTTTTTGTTTCATAAACTTATTTCCTTAAAATGTATTTGAGAAGGAGCGATAAGAGCAGGCTTGTGTGAATTTCTTAAAAGAAAGTAAAGGTTTATGTGATAAATATATAAATTCTCCAACCACATCTGTATCTTATGTACGTTTTTAAGAGTTGGTAATTTCAAACATTTTTCAATCATTGAGAAAGAAGAAAAAAGTTCACAACTGAAAGAGAGGCCTGATTTCGTTTGGCAGTGTTTAAAAAATAATTAAGATTTAATCCGTACCATCATGTTTATTTTGATTGAATTCAATTTTCCTTTTTTTTTTTTATTTGTCAAAGGTGCTTGAGGTCTTCGGGATTTTGTTTTGTGATTCAGAAAAGATCAGATTTAATTTTTTGGCCCTAATGGCACCATAACTTGTCATATTGTTTGTAGTTTTATTTGAATAGAAAAATTGAAAACAGAAAGGTTGTATCCCTATCTTTTCTTTTTTTTTTTTTAGTTAAATTTTTTTATTTTTGGGGAGGGGTTATGTTGAATTTATTTTCAAAAGTGGAAAGAGTGGGGTTTTTTTGGTTTTTTTTAAGTTTAAAAAATGTTCAAGAATTTTCATTTGTTAAGTTTCACTTTGATTGTATGATCTTTATATTTTACTTAATGTTGCATTTGTTTTCAAAGGTCACAATTTTGCTGTTTTTAAGTTACTGATCCAAGATTTTTTCTACAAAGTTAATTTTGCTAATTTTTTTTTTGTTTTTTTTTTTTTTTGTTTTGTAATACATTTTCATCTGTAGTTTTATTGTATTATAAATTTGCAAAAATTAATGAAACCCTTTTGGGAGCTACTTGTTTATTTTTGTTTTCTATCACTTATATATATTTAAATGGCTTTCCTTGATTTTTTACGTGCATATACTAGTTAATAATGCAAAATTCATACTTTTTTTTTTTTTTT
>BLXT01007365.1:1342435-1359383 GCA_019648995.1 Plakobranchus ocellatus | reverse complement strand
ACACATTACATTTACAGATGCACAAAACAAACTATGATTTAAGTTAAATTTTAAAAATCCTTTTCCACAGATGTCAGATCTTGAGGAGAAAAACCAGCTAAGAAACCCCATAGAGATAGGTTCTGACACAGCAAAACCAATAGATCCAGTGGAGGAAATGAAGGCGATACTTAGGGCTCGCAAAAAAGCAAGCATGGTACAATACATTTTCAATGAAAATGTTTGATTTTAGCATATTAGCTTTCCTTCATATCTTTAGCTTAATTGTTTGCACTAGTGTATAGTTTTATACTTTACTTATCCTTCAGTTAATTAAGTCTTGAAGTTGAAATGAATTTTGAACAGGTCAGAGGAAATCAGGCAGCTGTAAAAGGAAAGTCATTGAAAATTTTAAGCACAGTTCTTTATGTTTTTTCTGTCTAAACTTGTGCAAAAATTATGATGTAGCTTTTGTGGATATGGAGAATATCAATGATTCAAGATGATGTGTTTATAAACATGTATTTTTATTTGTGGTTTGTACACACAAAATGAGTTCTTTGTTAGGACTGCCTAGTTAGAAGAAGAATATTTGAAAATGGATAAAGATAATACTTAAAAATTTGTTAAACAAATGCTGACAAATGACTCATTTGGCATAGATGACTCACATAATTATCTGATTTCAATCTTGAGCAGCTAGCAGTTCCTTTCAAAGAATTTTTATCATTGTCCAATTTCTCTTTGCTCTCTTAAATAAGAATAAAACTGCCTAAGCACAGAATTTATGTTAAGTGAGAGATTGTCAGATATTGACTTTGAAGTGGAAATAACAAAAACAGAGGCATGTTTCGTGTGATTAAAAGTCAGGAACTAATGGTGCCTAAGCATTCATTCCCTGCAATAGATAAACGGATATGATAAGCTTTGAGCTCTGCACTCATTAAAGAACTGCAGTTTTCACCAAAACATGTTAATGTTTTTGCCTGCCTAATTATTAAAAAAGAGATCCAAACCTTGCTAGCACTTTATAATTTAACTTTGACCAAAGAAAGGGCTGACTTTATTTGATTTTTTTTTTTTTTCAGCAAAAGCCAAAAGTTTTTCTTACCTTAGAAGAAATGGTGGCATTTCGACCTATGCCAGAAAAGCCTGTCACTGAAGATGAAATTCCTCCTTTATTTGTCATGGATTTACAGCATCTTTTGCTTCATGGTATTCAAGGCAACAGGGCAAGCTACAAGCCAAGGTATGGAACATAATTTTATACTTGCTTGGAAACTTAATCATTGCATATAATGTGTTATTTATCAGCAATCAAATAGGTTTATAAACTTATACTAGCATTCAATATGATGATTCAATTATCTTTTACCATAAAATTACAATGTATTACTTCAAGCGATTTGATTTTTCCCATAAAAATGTTGACATTGGTTTTGTTCCTGAACATTTTGACCTCTTCACATAGCTTTAAAAAAATTGAATCAGAAAGTTCAGTTCAACATTACATTTACATTTATATTTTTCTTCACAGGTGGTGTAAGATTCTCCGCATTGGCAAAGTTTCCTCAGTAGTGCTTATTATGGTTGATGCTCTAAGCTATGACGATTACTTGGAGAATAAAGATCAGTTACCCAGTCTTTCAAACAGTTTTGAGACTGTGAGTTATGTTTCTTTTCAAGAGGGTGGGGGAAATCAGCATTTTAACAAGTAATTTTGATTGCTCCAAATATATGTTTACAGCGGTTTTTTTTTTTAATGTTTTTTGGTTAAGGAGAGATAAAGATAAAATAAAAAGTTTCTTTTTGTGTTCTATTGGAATTTCTTTTATTATTTTGTATTTTGAAAAACATTTTATTAGTGACTGTAGTAGCTCCTTTTAGATTAAGATTTAAAACTATCATGGTTGGAATGAGATATTGTTCCATCATCCAATCTTTTTATGATTTCTAGGTTTTTCTGGGTAGGAAAGAAACCAATGATGAAAGTATTCTTATCTTTGTTTTTGATTGTGTACTGTTTAAATTTTCTGTATAAGCAATGAAAAAACAAATGTGATATATTTGTATGTGAGAAAACAACTTGATTTTATGACCTTTAAGATTTCTGTCCCCTGTATTATATGCTTATGTGCAGTATTAAGATTGCATGAAAGAATCTGTGTATTTTCAATAAATTTCATATGTTGAAATTATACTCTATAACTTTCGTCCCTCAGCCTGTGGAGATGGTGTGCCCACTACAATATGGACACACGTTGGAGGATGAGCTTTTCAGTGTACCACTAAGTGTTTCACAACTTAAGAAAGCTAATGTTTCAGGTTTGTCCAAAGCAATATTACTTTAATATTTTTCTTGCAATGAGTTATAAGTAACATTTGAACATCTTAAACCATTGAAATGGTTTGAAATTTCTTTATGTGAGATTTGTGACGATGGAAGTTGGAAAGAATATCATCATTCTAATCAAAATCATGTTGTTTTTTTTTTCAAAAATAAAAAATGCACTTCAATAAGGGAAAAATCCAACTTAAAATTCTATTTTTCTCCAGATTGTTATATGGAAATCTGTCTTGTTAGGACTGGTTCCCATTCAATTAATTTATATAGTTTGAATTGACTTTATTTGACTTAGATAATGCCTATATAATGTGAAAAGCCTGTTGCACCTTGTAGATCCTGTGATTATTTACACAGATACTCTCATACACTCCTAATCTCTTCCTTAACTCTTAAACCGTTAAGTTTTTTTTTTCTCACACAAAGCAATCAGATCAATTGTGTAATTTAAAACGTGAAGGAAGTAGTCCCGGGGCAATTAAAGTAGTTTTGGAATAATTTGTGAGTATAAAAATTAAAACAAATTAATAAAAACAGAACAAACCCATCTTACACTGGCGTCCAGTACTGTGAATTTTACAAACTATCGGACGCTCCCATCGTCCAGCAACGGTTTATGAGTTTAAAAGATTCAGAAAATTTTTTAGGAGATTAAGAGATATGCATGCGGTAATAACAAAAGGTGGACTGCTGCAAGCTAGTCCAGGAGAAAAAAAACAGATGGAGATCCTCAGTAGCTTCTGAAACATATAAGCATTTTTGAGTTTTGTAAGAAGACGTGGCAGTTATCAAATGTTGCTGTTTGCATTTATAATTTATTTAGCAGTTTTTGTTATGAAGTTTTGTGTGGCATGTTTGCAGGGCCTATGAAAAATGTATGGGAAGTAATTATAAAAGAAAATAAATTTTTACTTAGCAATAGCTATGAATCTTCACTCACAGAAACAGTTATGGTTTACTGCTTGACTTGTGTATGTTTGAAACTCATATTTATGCAGTATGTATGTCATCGTGATTTAACAGTTAACATGTAAAATTTTATTTTTGAGCAATTATAATTTTTCTCCAAGGAAGCTTTCTGGGTGAATTCAATTGTAACTTCGAGAGAGGAGATTATGAGCTTCTAAATAATGAATTTATATATTTTGACTTAAAAACAATTCAGAGAATTTTCATGAAACAGAGGCATTCAAACTTTTTTCAATTTTCGTTTCTCTTATGTGGGAATTTTAGATGTTTTAAATGTACAACTGAATGTAGCTTTTTTTTTCTTCCTCTCAACTTCAGTTCCATTGAACATTAAGAAGTCTGTTGTTGAAAAAATAGGACAACCAGTGGCAAATCCATCTGTGGAGAAATTTTCCAGAAAATGTCTGTTGCTCAGCACATGTCAAATGATGCAAGAAGGCTACCCGCTGCCTATAAAAACAAAGAAAGGTACCGTAATGCAGTGCCCTCCATCTTTGTTCTCTTTGCTGGGGAGACAGGGGAAAGCTTGCTCTAATACAGGCTGTGTTCTTAAGTTCATTATGTTCATTATTTTTATACACAGAGTATGCTCTTTTGACGATAAGAAATGGAAACACTTTATTTTCATTAAATATCTGAAAATGAATATATAGGTCGCAGCCCGTGTTTTAAGGCCTTGCCATGGCTCTTTCTAAAAAGTTAATGTCACACTACGGTGGCCTATGTGTACATTTATTTTTTTTTTATTATTGTTGACTATAAAGTTACTTTCTTCAAAGACTTTACAAATCAAGCAATGGAAGTATTGGAAGACCATTTAGTCAGGTTATTGCAGTTGGCTTACCCTCAAATTAGAGATCATAAGCTCCTGCACCCTGGAACAGATAGTCAATGAATCAAAGAGAATCAGTGGCTTCTCCTAAATCATCAAAGACCTTAAAAAGAGGCGAGCTGCAGTTACCAGCAAAAGATGTCAGGATGGTTATCTTGGATGATCTCTCCTCTTCCGATTTTTCCCCTGATAATTGAGTGATCAGCTCTGTAAATTATAAATGAAATGATTGGTGCATGCCCTCGCATTTCAATAAAAGATAATGAGATGGTCTGCTTTCTCAACAAAGAATGTTGCATAGTCTATTTTAGTTTTTGCCAAGTTTCAAATTCGTGTTTTTGAAAGCTGGCAATGTACTCATGTTTTGAATAAAGCAATGAATTTTTTTTTTTGTCGGGTCATGACTTTCTTTACAAAGGTCACGTTTACTGTTGTTTTTTACAGGGGCAATGTTCATACAGGTCAGGTTATCTTGGCCTTTGATATCTTCAGCTCAACACATTAAAATTGTTGGCTAGTTAAAATTTTATTGACCCCGACTCAAACAAATACATGTAGATGGTAAAGATCTTATAATCATTAGAAACATATACTGGAACCAGACATCGCTATGGTGATAGACAACCTAATCAACTTGGATTAATCCTCTGTAGTGCAAATGATCATGAGAAATCCAAAGGGCATACCTTGAAAGAAATTGTTGGACAGATTGTTAATAACATTTGATATGCAGATGATACATTCTAAATTACATAAAATGAATCTGATTTTCAAAAAGGTAATAGATAAGATCAACTTGGAAAGGAAAAATAAGATACTTGAACTAACAGTGAAAAGGGCAGAAGTCATGCTCTTCTTTCACAAGCAGATCTTGTATTGTAGTTGTCGAGGGTATAAAACCCAAGCAAAAAAAAAAAAAACACTTCAAAATATCAAGGTACATGTTTCACTAAGGATGGCAAGAACATTGCAGAAATCTTGTAGAGGATAAGCCAGGCCAAAGTTGTGTTTCAGAGAATGTCCTCTTTTGCACTTTCAGGTAAATATCAAGAATTTGTCTTCAGTAAAGATAGATATGAAAAAGTTACAGAAAACAGTCCAATGTTTTCTGTGGATTGTGAAATGGTAAGTATTTTTGTACTTTTATCTATGGTTGTTTTAGATTATGTCCTCAATCCAAAAAAAAAAAAAAAAAACTACATATGTTTATAAAATATGTGTGGCCTGTCCATAAAAAAATGAGTTGTTTGTTAGGATCGCCCTAAGAAATTAAGCAAGATGTTTGAAAATGTTTGAAGATTTAAAAAAAAAAAAAAAAAGATTTTTTGCTCATTATAGAGGTTGACAAAGAATTTTTTTTTTTCAAAATCGCTATTTCTACAACTGAACTTGTCCACAATGACCACTGAAGATCTTAGGCAAATGTGGTTGCCTTAGGCATGGCCTTTTCAATTTATCCATGGTAAATTGGTAGCATCTTTCAAAACTTGAACGAAATTGAACAAGAAAATTTGAACCGTCAGAATTTTAATCTCACCATCTCGAGTATTCTATTATCATACAACAGGATGCTCGTTCAAGGATATTCAGCATTTGTTTCAATATAAAAACAAAACATAGAAGTTACACTCACAACCTCACTGGCTGTGGATAAAGATTTGTAAAATCCATGCACAAATGAAAAAAAAAAAATGAAAGTACAGCTGCCTTTCTTTCATTTGTTTAGTCTCAAAAGCAAGGTGGTATCCATGAATATCAAGATACTCTGCACAAAAGAAGACCCTACTCCTGTCTTCAGTTTCACAGATCAATGGGGCTGAGTGTCAGCCTTGAATGACAGATGAAATGAAGTCTTCAAATCAGGAGATATGCCATCTGTGTGAAGAGAATTATTTTGCAACTAACCCTTTACCTCTCATACACCCCAACTTCCCCTCTCTCTCACATGTGGACTCATGCAGGCAAAAAAAAAAAAAACAGCGTTCATGAATTTGATCGAAGATAGGTATTGTTGGATGGGCTACTCCCAACAGTTCAACTTTTCCACCTACCTCTCCTGTCAACACCTTTTGTATGAGCGAGCGATTGGGTGTGTGAGCAGTTGCCATCTTTCTTTTTAATTTCAATCACTGCTACTATGCAACCAAAGGAAGAGAGAGGGGTTAGAAGTAGATACCTCCTTAGAAGATAGTGATCCATAAAAGTCGGTGTGAAGAGGTTCTTTACATTTTAGGTTGGTTTGTAAATTGGCTACTCTCAGTTGAGTTGGACAGGTGGTCTGCCTTGAGGAATATCAAAATAGAAGAAAAATGTAAAGGAGTCAGAGGAAAGTGGTCATCATTGTAGGTGATTGGTAGGGCAGGTTCGACTGTATTTTGCTTATGTCTCTTTAGGGCAGTTACCAACACAAGACTCAATTTTTTTTATTTCCAGGTTACAATTTTTGCAAAATCATTAGTCACTCTCAGCTGCATTAGCAAATAACTGTTTAGAGGGTGAGCCTTTTGGCTACATCATTTTCTTTTAGCAGATTGTTTGATTCCATCTTTTGAGACTGTTTTGGGTGGGAACTTATAAAAACCTCAACAATGCTGGATGTAAAAGTTTTTGTGTAGCATGTTCAATCTTTGAGATGGATTTGGAAAAATAAAAAAAAAAAGAAATAACTGTGAAATCTTTGAACTATTAAAGGATAGTATTTTCTTTTCCCCATTCCCTGAATTTGCCACATGAAAGACAATCAAATTCGACTTCTGTGATCAAAACATTGTATATCTTAAAAAAAAAAAAAATTCCTCTTTTCAGTGCATCACAAATGCAGGCAGGAATGAGTTGACTCGAGCTTCCATAGTGACAGAAGATGGGCAGGTTATATATGATGAGTTGGTTAAACCAAGAAATTCCATTATCAACTATGTAACAAAGTAAGAAAATAATTTTTTCTTTCAGTATTGCATTTTTGTGAAAAAAAAATTCCTAGAATTTATAATATTTTTTTGCATAGAGTTTATTTGACACCTTTGGCTTAGACTAAGGTGGTTTTGAGGGATTTATTTTTGGTCACACCAATCTTGTCTTTATCTACTCACAAAATTGATTCTGCTGAAAAATGTCACACTCAATTGAGCAGTCCTGCAAATGGAGTTGGGGGTCTGCATCACTGAGATCAAATCAAAGTTTTAAAGTAAAGATAAAAATTTCCAGAACTTATTTGTGCAGGATATCCAGAGAAGATTCTCCACATAGAAAAATGATTAGTTATCACCCCTCTAGTCGACCGTTTTCATTCAAAATTGATCATGCAGAAAATGCAACTCAGCTCATTTTGTTGGACTGCTACACAAGTTATTTACAGTGCAAAGTTGAAAATCACATTTTAAGCCAAATTGAGGCAAAAGTAATCTTAACTATTAGTGTTTGTCAGCAGCGCTGATTGATGTACCCAAAAATGTAGTCTGTCCTATGGTTTTGATGGGAAAAGTCATAATGCTTGCAAGGATATTTTGAGTTTTAGTGATGACAGTGGATATAAAACGAGTTATACTGATGTGAGTATGGTCAAGTGTTTTTTTTTTTTTTTTTTATCAACATATAGGCTTTGTTCAAATGTGAATTTGACTGAGTCATTTAAGTGGTATTTAAATATATATTTATATATATATATACATATAATGGAATAAATTATTTATTTTTGATATAAATATAATGCAGTGACTGCGCCATCTTTTACAAGAGTATTATCCAAACAGCTGACTTTTTTTCCCTATTGATTTCAGGTTCAGTGGCATAAATAAAGATATGCTTGATCCAGTTACCAAGAGACTAGAGGATGTCCAAAAAGATATCCAGGAACTTCTACCATCAGACGCTATTCTCTGTGGCCAGTCACTCAATTCCGATCTTTTAGCTCTCAAGGTAAAAACACACAATTATTAAGATTGTTATGTATGGTGCAAATTTATTTTTGGAAATTAAAAAAAAACCAAAAAAACTTATTTGTGGAACACCAAGGAAGTGCATATATGTGATGCGTTCTGTCAAAACAGGGCATAAGGTACCCTCGGGCTGTTTTGAGATATGTAGACCATTGTATAGTTCAGGTCTTAAGCTTTAATTTGACACCAAGTTTATATCAATTGGATAATTTTTGGCTGAGCTATGGGCATTTGAAGATGGTTGCTACGTGAAAAGCAAAAACTCATTTTATTGAGAAAGCTGAGTTTAAAATTTTGAATATATCTCCGTAGCAACCAATAGGTTCTAATTATCCAAGAGCTACAAAATTTGGCAGTCACAATAAGCACATAATGCTTGACTCTCACACAAAATTTCACACTATTTCATGCAGTTTTCTTTATTTTAAAGCACATTAACCATTCCATAACTCACTGCAACAATGCAAAATAAAGGAAAAATGTAGTCTCAGAAGATATTGCACAATAATTTATTTATGAGTTCGTTTAATTTATATCTATTCAAAAACAGTGCTATATTTAGAAATTTAGGTTTTCCCGATTACAGTGATAACACACAATGCCAGAGTGGATTGTTGATTAATGACCAAAATCATTGCTAAAAAGGTTATGATTAGCGTAATTCTCGTTCAAGATTTAGACCTCTGTCAAAGAAATGCAGTATTAAGTATATTTTCAAACGCAAAAACATTGTTTTTTCATAATAAGCCTCAAGACTAATGTATTTAGGATCGGAATATGCAATAAAAAATTTTAGCTAAAAAAATAGTATATTAACTTTACACAGCAATATCTCAAAATAGGCCAGGGTACCTTATGCCCCGGTTTGACAGAACGCGTCACATATTTTAAAAGATGAAGCAGCTCTAAATAGTTATGATGTGCAAGCTTGTCTCTTTNNTTTTTTTTTTTTTTTTTTTTTTTTTTTTAAATGCTCTGATGTTTCATTTTACTCAAAAAAAAAAAAAAATTTTTTTTGAAACAGATTTTTCATCCGTATGTGATAGACACAAGCATTGTCTTCAACATGTCTGGGAACAGAAATGTCAAAGCGGGTCTTCGAAAGCTGTCTCAGTTTTTTCTAGGGTAATGTACTAAAGTTACAATTAGTTAATGTTGTTAGAGTAGAAGAGTAGGGTATATCTTGACATAAAAATATTCAGATTTAATTGCTTGCCCAAGATCTATCTCTTACTTTTGTCTCCCTGGATTTTCATCATATAAATCATTTTATATACTGCTATTGTCAACTCTGACTGCTTTTTTACATCTTTGAACAGTGAAGTCTGTTGTCCATAAATTCTCTCTCTCTCTCTCTCTCTCTCTCGCTCTCCCCCTTTCTCTCTCCTTAAGTAATTACTCACTTAATTGTATATGGACTAAAGAGTGCATATATCTATTGTGTTCATATGTCTCAGCCCCACTACTATGTTCTTCTTATCGGTATTCCTTTTGAAATGAAACATTTTGCAGTTCAGAATTTTTCTTTGAGAAAGCAAATAACAAAAAGAAAAAATATCTATCTCAAAGTGATAATGAAGATATTTAATAATTTTTTTATGGGTTAGCAGCCAAAGAAGAATAGTTTATTGAAAGCATGGTAATGATTTGCAGTAATTGAGCTACCTTAACGATGATGCTAACTGTAATATGAATAAACTGGATGTTTTTGTTCTAGTATATTCATTACTTTAACTTAGTTGTTTTTCGTAATTATTCCAAAAAGCAGGGGCGTCGGTGGCACAGTGGTTAGCGAGCCCACCTTAAAATCTGCAGTGACCCGTCTGTCGTGGGTTTGAGCCCCGCTACGAGTGTCCTGGCCTGACATAGGGCTTAAAAGCCTGAGATCATCTTATTGTGGACTGGCTATATACAAAAACCAACCTTCCATAAAGCAAATTGCATTCCTTTCTTTCAGGCGCACAATTCAAGCAAGCAAAAGTGGTCACTCCTCAACAGAAGATGCCATAGCTGCTCTGGACTTGGTGAAACTCAAACTCAGTAAAGGTTAGAGCGAGAGTTTGTGTTAGAGAGGGATTTGTAAACGATGAATTCATTCTTGTGTTTTCCCGCCCACCTTTACACAGTGTTCAGGAATTTGAGGCAACTAAGTACTGAGATGTTACTTAAAGTATATTAGAGATGGAGGATATTTTTTTGATTTGATGTTTGATTAAGTTGGACAGTGTGAATGAATTTCTGTGTACAAAGCTATTTCCAGAAGGGATTCATATATTGGGTTGTTTGTGTTCCTAATTTATCAGACACAGAAATGTGATTGTTGATAGAACTGTTGATTTTGGTCTCTGTAACACTCAGCAAATTTTTTTCATTGAAATTTTGATAAAAACAACAACAAAAAAAAAAAAAAAAACCCAAAAAATATATTTTTTAATGTCTCAAGTGACCAATATGAAAACTTTTTCAGGGTCATAAATTAAAAATTTTGACAAAAAGGTGTTTGGTTGAACAAAACTGATCGGAAAAAAAGTATATATGTGTTTCTGTAATTTTTTTTCTTTTTTTTTTTTCTTTTTGAGGGACTGCACGAATTTGGCTCCAAATTGGGATCATCTTATAAACATTTGTTTCATCTTCAATTTCCTCATTTGTCTTCTTACCTCCCCCGCCTCTCTCCTGTCTCCACCCCTTCCTCTTCCCCTTTCTATCTTTCTTCATTTTATATGCTTGATATAATAATGATGGTGATAATACTACTACTACTAATAATAATAATATGTTCGTTATGATGTGCCAAGAGTCGATAGATTAATTATATCAGTCTAAAATCTAACAAAATGTTTGTCTTTTGATGTAATCAATTAAAAGTGGTGATTTCTCTTATACAATTCAACATTTTAATTGCAGGTCTTGAATTTGGAGACGCCACACTCAGTGGTGTCTACTTTCCTGACATCCACACATACTTCGTGGGGGTAGAGGGAGGGGGCAAATCGGTGACAGGGAATGTTGAGGAAAACAACGAAGTCCAGACAAATCAAATAGAGGAAGAAAAACCACGACAGACTTCTTCATCACATCCAACAAGTGTTTCAGATCATACCAAACATACAACGTCTTCTTCTGATTCCGATTCCCATCACATGCACACATCATCCAATGCATCTGAAAATGGACAAAGTGCTGGCAAGTCTAGAAAGTCATCATCAACGTCTAAATCATCTTCATCATCTTCATCAGAAGAAGAAGATGAGACTGATGACATTAATAAAGAGGTTTCCTCCTCCAAAAAACGAAAAATGAACAACAGCCATAGTGGTAGTGGTTCTGAACTGTCCTCCTCTGGGAGTAAAAGGTCCAAAGATAAGGGAAATCACCTGTGTTCAAAAACTCCTAACAACAAACCAAGCAATACCTGCGGTGCCTCTCAGTCAGATCCAGTGTCGACCGTGAACTTTGTGAAGTATCAGCAAGAATATTTGTTCAACCAGGACAACAGTGTGCACATAGCCCACAGTTTCTTCCATCTCACCAGAGAGGCAGGGCGCTCAGGTCAGCTTGGGATACACGCTGCTTCTTCTGTACACTTTTTTTTTAATTTAAAGTTTAAATTTGCTGAGAGGGTTGATGCATTTAGTTTTAGTTATTGGGGTATTTGTATACTTTTCTTATTTAATTTTTAAGAAAATGAAAACTTGAACAACCATCCTCTGCGTGGCAAAATGATATTAGAAAATGTTCATGCATGTTGTGATTCATTCAGTTTTAGAATATATATTTTGTTTTTGCAGTACAATTAACATTAAAAGATTCATTTTAAAAAAAAAAGGTCAAAGTAAACTAATTTCAAGTTCTAAAATCTTTCATTGAACAAAAAGTAAAATTGAGTTGAAACAGGATGCGAGCAATTTTGTCACAGTCTGCTTATTCTCAGAAGGAATAGTTTGGAAAGATAGGCCAAAATCTGTAAGTTTTGTGGTTTCAGAGGTATCGTAGTTTGAAATATTGTATCCTGAAAGATTTTTGTCTGACAACATCTGCGCTATATCTTTTTAGAGGTGATCAAATCTAATACCACTAGTTTTTAATGTAAAAAAAAATCCACTGTAACATCTGATGTGTTTTTTCTCTCACATATTGACTTCTGGAAATTACTGTAGTTCAATCACCTTTTACTTTTTCCCCAGCCTGTGTGATTGACAAAGATGAGCACATGACAAGATATGAATCAGAACCAGTGGAGAAGGTGGTGGTTTCATCTGATTCAGAAGCCAGGCATGAAGCAAAGCAATGTGTACAGACCAAAGAGTTTGTCATGACTCAGTTCAGAGAATTCTCCACAGATAATATTGCAGACCCCTCCCCAGAGTATAAACAGGTCAGTGATTTAGTAGTGTCAAAATGAGAATGATGGATTGAGGAATCAGGAGACGTATTGAGTTGAGACTCACAAAGTTAATTGTTTTTTTTTTGTTTTTTAAATTTTTTGTTCTGTATATTTTATTCTCTATTATATTGTTTAAAAATAATTTATGTTAGGCTAAATTTGAATTTGAGCTACTGCAGTCTTTAGTATATCACAACCAAAATATTGATTTCACAAAACTAAATTTTGAAATTAAAAAAAAAACTAACTTTAGACTATATTTCTAGTGCACTACAGAATTATTATGATTATCGCTCTTCTTTATTTTTTACTCCTGGTTATCAAATTCATTTCAGTACTGGAGGAAACTTAATTTAAAATAAGTAGGAAGACAAAAAAAAAAATCAGATTTTCTGTGGCAAAAAAAAGGAAAGGCAAAATGGTATGGCTGCATCATGGAGGATCCCCTTGAACAGATGATATAGTTATGGCAGTGCCAGAATCAACCAAACCTTAGTGAAGAATTTGAGAGTTAAAATGTTAAAAGTTTTCATACACTGGATCCATATTTTAACACTTCTCTCTAATCCCATTGCAAAACGTCTATTACGTTATCTTATTACAAAGTGAACTTGAAATATTGGCATAACATTGACTTAACGTGATGAGTGGTTAACAAAAAAAAACTTGATAATTTGCGAATATTTCTAAATACAGTTTCATTTTTTTCAATTTCTGTTATTTTTTTCCCTTGTGCTAGATATAGTTATATTGACACAATAATAAGAAATTCTAGTACCCTCTTACCAACTCAGAGTGGTGTGTATATCACATCTGCTCTACATATCTATCTAGTAAATTGTGAATCTTATATCATTGGGGTGAAGATAATAATTCTTTTATGTCCATAGAGTCTGTAAGGAGGAATCAAAGTTGTTTATAACATATTTGCATAACTTGAACTTGTCTTTTCATTTGAAATGATTAGGATTGCTGCAAATTTTGAAAACTACCTTTGGTAAACTCTCGAATTTAACTTATATTTTTCTAGTAAGCTTTTAAAATTTCATTCTTGGCAATGTGATCTTACTCGTTAAAAATTGTCTCTCTACATTCACAGAAAACCTTGAGAAGGCTGGACAAAAAACTGAAAAGTGTGCTGAAGAAAATCCCACCAAATGCACTTGTAGCTGTTGTTTTCAAGGGCAGAGTTCCAGATGTAACAAAAGCCCACAATGTGGCTACATTTGTAAAAACTACTTAACTCAGATATTGGAGTCCATCAACGAGACAGACAGCACATCACTGAACTTACACAAAGGCTGAATTTACAATTGAACGAGAGGCTTTTTGAATGCTTGATTAAAAAGATAATGGATTAAAAAAAAAAAAAAATGAAACATGTGACACTACATTATCTTTTACATTCTACAAATTATTTTGTAGCGGTGGCAGCAGACTTTGATGATGGAAATTTTAAATCTCTTCTCTGCAATGAACTTTTAGTAGAATTGTGTAACATATTAAATGTAGTAAAACTTTTATAAATGGAAGAGAGATGTAAAGAACGTTTTTAAAGGTATGTGAATCAAAAACAATACATTTTTCCCTTCAAGACAATGAACAATTCGAAAATGTAATTCTTTTTTCGAGCTGAATGTCTGTTTGGAAAAGTCTTTACTGAAGACATCTCAGTCTTCCTTTAGGCTCTTCACCATGCAAATGAACGATGAAACTGTCTAGTGCAGATTATTCTGTAGCAATTTTCATAGGCCTAGAGGATTGAAAAATAAAAACGTTTTCTGGTTATTCTACTCATAGCAAGAGAGGCACCTTCTTCAAATAAAAAGCTGAATTTTTGCTTTGGTGATCAAATATGAAAGAAAATTTTTTTAATTCTAGAAAAATAATATCCTATTAGGTGAAACAAAAATAAGTTTTCACTTTTTTTTGTTCAAATAACAGGGAAAGTAATGTTTGCTTTTGTGGAGTTAGTTCTTTTGCTTCCATGCCTCTTTCTATCCATCATTCAGTTTATTGTGTTTAGTTATGGATATGAAGATTTTAAATTCTGTACCAAATATTCACCCTCCTTAAAATGAACAACAAAAAACTTTCTTAAAATAGTGATATTTTTAGTTCTACTTCATTATTAAAATATGTATGGATGTTTCAGAGGCAAAATTCAAATTTGTTTTATTCTATTGCAAGGAGTATTTGAAAATAAAGTTACATATTGTTTTTTTTAAAATACATAATGTGCTTTTCTTTTAAATACCTTTGAACATTTTAAAAAGTTTCAACTACCTTTTTTTATGACAAAATTTTTATGGTTTGTGTATGAAAATTTTGCTACAATAAGCTGTGTGCTGTACAAAGAGGTAGTTTGAGGAACTGACATGGGTAGTTTGTAGTTATTTTGAGAAGGTTGCAAATCTTCTCCTATTGAATGGGGAATTCACCGTTGCAAAGTTTACAACAAAGAAAAAAAGACAACCTTGAAACAATAACCGTTTTAATAAAATTGTGCAATTTGAAACTTTTGCTTGGTTTCAAACGCTCCACATTTGTCTTGAGATTAAACCTACTGAGTCCTAATTTAAGTTTTTTCTCTTCTTTAAAATGCTTTTGTCAAAAACTGAGAAATCCCTTACTCTACTACTAGCACTAGCTTTTTTGATTGCAACACTTAAAGAGAAAGATGTTTCAGGCTGTTTCATAGATTAAATATTCTCAGAGTACAAGTCTTCTGACTTGCTGAGAGTGGTCTCAAGACATTTAACTATTCATTTCTCAAAGATCTTGAAACACATTTTTTAAATCCCAGTTTAAGAACATTGTTTCTCAGTGGATCTTTTTAAAAAAACAACAACGTAACAGTATCTGGATTGAAGATAAAAATGTTATTGTGTGCAGCATTAAATAGTCGTCTCCATTGATAAACAATTTAAAGGGTGGAAAAATTAAGGGAAATGATAGAGCATCTGCGTTGCAAGTAAATCTGTTCATTGGTTCATCTTCAAGGTCTCTAGGATCAAAGGTCTAAATAACTCAAGACCAGCCAAAATTAATCTAAGATGGCATTTGAAATATTTTACATCAATGATTCAGCCAGAAACTGGATAGAGCTGTATGTGTTGTGCTTCTGCGCCAAGATACATTGAGGTTTTAACTTTTTGAAACAAGTGATGAATAGAAGTGACGGGAAACATACATTTAAGGTTCTGTTTTCTTAAATGTGTCGCATGCAACATTTGGATCTTCATGAATGATCCCATTACAAATTGTCTGCATTTTTCTCCTCTTCGATTCAACTGCAAGCTCAAGATCCTTGCTTGCATCTAATTTCACCCTTCTTCTAGCTTTACAGCTTTCTATATTCTCCTTTGACTAAAGTATATAGCTTTCATCACCAACTATTATAGAAACAAACGAGGCTTAAATGAGTGGTAAGATGAGAACCGCTGCGCTACCTGTATCTGGCACACTTTAGAATGCTCATAGTCACAGGAGTGAAAATTTACTAATTACTCATGTATGAACATAAAGATTAAATACAAAGCTCACAAGCAATTGAGGGGAGGGACATAAAGTCATAGATGAAAAGGCATCTCTTTTTACCACTCCGTTCCTGACGACAGAGTCGATAAAATCAGAAACAACCATCACCTTACCAAGGTAAGCCTCGTTTGTTTCTATAATTTCATCTTCCCTGCCGTCAGGCACTCTTTGGTAATATGAGATTTTAGAGCTGTGACTGTGAGCCTAGGACGCAATAAGAATAGGGGATAGATAGTTACAATTTATTGGTTCTGTACATTTAATAAAGCTTCCCCAAAATTGGAAGCAATTGGTCTTTGGTAAAACTTAGCAAAAGTATCCTCATTGGACCAGCCTGCTGCATTCAGGATGTCAGAGATGGCAAGCCCAAGTGTGAGGCTGCAGATGTACTCGCAGCACGAGTAGAGTGGGCAGTATAAACACTGACGTCAATGCCTGACAGTTTCATTACAGTTTTAATCCATCGAGCAACTGAATATTTACTAACTGCTTTCCATGGTTTATGAAAACTTAATAGTAACTGTGACGTACTATTACTTGCACGATGTTCTGCAGTTCTGGAGAGATACTGCTGTAATACGTCAATAAGGAGGCGCGTCTCAAAGGCGTCTATTTGCATGAAATGAAGTGAGCTCAATAGGGCGTATATATGTTTTCCCTTCTCGAGTGTTTCAACAAAGAGTCAATAATAAAGGTACATTTATCACTTGTTAAGATCATATTGGAGCGGTAGCTCATCTGGTAGGGCGGTTGGCTACCAAGTAAGAGGTCAGGGGTTCAAATCCCCAAATCTCAGTCCGGACCAAGTCAATTTTTTATTGCTCCCTATGTTCACCCAGCACTAAATGGATAGCTAGGTCTCTCAAGATCCAGCGAAAATAAAGGCGGCGAGGAAAGCAATGGCAAACTACCTCATAATGCCGTATGCCAAGAACAATCAGGACCCTACTCCTGGTTCCCCG
>BLXT01007365.1:1145017-1160876 GCA_019648995.1 Plakobranchus ocellatus | reverse complement strand
TTTTTTTTTTTTTCATTCAGGGACAGATGATTTAAAAGAAAGGAAAGCCCATAATCAGTTGATGGATGTCACGCAATGTATCAAGTGATAGTTCAAAACTTTCTAATTTTTTTTTAGCAGTTGGGGCTGGGAGGCATAAAATTGAGCTATCGGTTTTAATTTTTTTTGCTACTCCGCGCAAAAATTTTAGTACTGATAATTTTTGTGAATATTGGAATGGTAGCAATTACTTTTGGCCTTTTGACAACTTGCCGTCGGAAATGAAACCAAAACTATTTTTTTTTCTACTTTTTATAAGTTTAGGACTAAATATAATTGCCACAAAAAAAAAAACCCAAAATCAAAATACTTTGAGAAAATATCAGTTTTGTTAAAATGTCCACATATTTTTTGATAGAAACTTCAATTGCTAAAATACACCTTTTTTTCTTTTCACAAAAAAGATATGACTTGCAAATAATTAAGACTGGTCTCAGGACATTACATGTATAACAATCTATACGTTACGTGTATTTTCTAAGCATTAAATCAGTTGCAAAAAGCATGCAGCTGCAAAATAAACTTCATTGCTTTTAGAGACTGCACCTGTAGGCTAAGCTTGTTCAATTCTGTTCAATGACTAGTAGGTATTCTTGTGAAGTCTTTCAAATAATATTACAAGACTAAAATTACTAACTAAAACAAATAATGCAATCTATTACAAACTAATATAAATAATACAATCTATTACTAACTAATATAAATAATACAGTCTCTCTTGGAAACAAATCAGAAACAGGCAACATAAAGGGCAACATAAACTGGTTGAAGAACAAAAAGATAAAATGATAAAACAAGTGCAAATTTTACATTAGGTGAAAGTTTTCCTTGCCCCAATTCTTGCTGATTATGGTTTTAAAAAGAAAACAAAAGGACTAACTCTTTCAGTAAAAACTAAATATTACATTAATGGACATTCTTTTTACATTGAGCTACAACAAAACCATATAAACACACATAAATATGGTAGATTCAAAGTTTTTTTTTCTTCTTCTGATTTATGGTATAAGAACAGCACCCACCCAAAAAAAAAACAAAAAAAACAAAAAAACAAAAGGAAAACCACATACATGTATATATGTATTAATCTGATTTAATTAAAGCTATTAAAATGAGACATTTCAAAATGGCATAAAACTTCATTCTTCATCTCTCGTTCACTGTAGATAGCACCAACAAACTTATCCCGATTGTATTTTTGAGAACTGCACACTTCACTGTTAAAACTTAATAAAAATGGTTAATTTGTGTGTGCAACTGAGAATACTCCAACTCCTTAGTAGATAACACAAAATGTGACCCTTCTGGCTGTCCGATACAGCATGCAAGCAACTGCGGTCGACTGTTATGAAATAATTTGTGACTCTGATTCGTGTGGACAACAATTATATCAATAAAAAAGATATCTAAGGAATATTGTAATACGAAAATACATTATGTCAGAAAATTTTTGCTATAAATAAGCCAACAAATCTTTTCCAAAGTGTATATTTGGCTGCGCAAATTTTTTATTCCACCATTTCAGTTTAAAAAAGAAACGTCATAGCGTTTAAAAATTGAGTGATGAAGGATTCAAACAATGCAACTGCAAAACCTTTCCCCAGGCTTCCAAGCCATCAAACAGGTAATGTATATCGTGCAGTGACAATCACACAATGCAAACCATTTTTTCAGAGATATTAACCATGGAAAGTGGATTTGACCCATCCCAGAGAGCATTAACCAAAACAAAACAAGCACTGGCACACTCCAATTCGAGAGAATCTCTTTACGTAATACTGAGGAATATGTTAACCATACCTTTCTTTCCAACATGTCAAAACTTCTCTTTTTGTTTGAAGAAAATCCCGAAATCTCACACCCTTTTCTCATTTATTTTAGAATAAAAAGAAAAAAAAAACAAAAACAAAAAAACTAATGAGAACATCAATATTTAATACTTTCCTGTCCAAAAGCCATTTGTATTTTAAAAGCCCTTCGAAGAAAAATACATGTGAACAAAATTTTTAGGATCAATTTTGTCCAGTAGATTTACAAGGAAAATGAGATGACCTTAAGACCTGACACAAACTTAGGTTATAAAGAAGACGTAAAGAAAACATTCCAAAAACCAAAACAGGCCGGATCAAATTAAACAGGACAAGAAAGTTTGATGAGAGACTGACTTGGATAAATCACACAAAAACAGCTCAGGCAGAGGCATTTTTAGTCAAAAATGTTTTGAGTAATGGGATTTTTTGTTGCCAACAAGCTAGCCTATTATATTTGTAGTGATTCCTGTAAATTATCATGAACATCCTCTTGTTTTTTTTTTTTTGGAAAAGGTATAAAATTTCAGACCACTTTTAAGTGATTAATAAGTAAACATGCGTACAGACAAATAATACACACATATTTTAAAACATTCACAACATTTTCACTTTCAGACGGAGTCATATCTGGTGCAATTTTTTTTTACTCTCTTTGTTCTTGCATTTATACCAACAACTGAAACGGACCACATATTTGCTGACAAATGTGAGCACACTGTGCATGGCACACATTAAGTACATGGAACCAAATCCGATCAACATCACTTTGATTTAAAATAATTACAGCATCAAATTTATTGGCAACAGTCATGATAAAATACAGAGGAAAGGAGATAAAGTCATGGTTTTCCATTATTAATGAATAAATGCGGCAAGACATACACTTAGAATGCTTCCTTCAGCATTGCTGTTTCTAACTTGCAAAGCGGCACAGGATAAACACAAAATGCATTACTACTCAATTAAAATGTGTTGGTTATGTAAAGCTATTGTAAACAACAAATGAAATGATGAAAGACAGCCCTATCTACAAAAGCAGAATCCTTTAGGTTGACAAAAGCTCATGATGGTAGCATACATAGCCGTGTTTGACTCGTCAATGTCAGTTCAATAATGATGACTATTCATTCACACACACACACACACATATACATTTTTGCTTCTTCACAAATAAATAACCATTGTATTGTACATCCTTCCTGTTTTGATATTTCAAAATTTACACATGCAGAGGGAGAAGCAAAAAAAAATGTTTAAAACTCATACTCATTTCATGTCAAAATAGATAATATCTATTTAGCCAGTACAATGCAATGTTTCTCAATGATGAGTCTAATAGAGTCATAGTGGTGATAATAATAATAATAATCTTGAAAAAGAAAAAAAAAATAAACAATACATGCATGTTCGCAAACTATGATGACAAGAAAATATACAGTAGATAACATAATTGCACATTCAAATCATAGTATTTATGAGTGCATTCAATTGCTTTTTATCTTCAATGTATATATCAACTTTTTAAAATTACCAGCCAGCCAGACTGAACATACAGGCCTAGCATGGAACTTGCAGGTGACATTAATGCCTTTCCGCATCTGTCAATATAAGATGAGGACAGTGAATTCCCGTCCACCAACAAAAAAAAAATTGCAAAAAAAAAAACAACAAACTTGTAACTAAAGAAAAAAGGGGAAGTGTAAATGCCCACAACCTTTATGCAATAAATAAAAATTGGTTGTTCATTCAAAGTTAACTACACCACAAATTGATTACTTGATTGATTATTGGTATACTCAGTCCACCATTAAGCAGTGATCTCAGCTACACCATAAACGTTCATCACAAATAATACAGGAATAAACAACTAACAAACCTTAAAAAGGCACATTTCCTCATATGTATTCATGAGGACTTTCATGACAAATAGTCTTTTTCCTCAAGATTTGTAATCACAAAGATCCAGATTTGCCCAAAACTCAATTTCTACATTAATACAAAAAAGTTTTTTTTTTGCTTGACAAAACTTTTTTTTTTTTTTAATTGGTCTAACAAACTTCCTATTGGCAATACATTTGCACAATTTGCAAGAAATATTCCCCAAGTCATAGACACAATGGAATCTGCTTTGATTAGTTTGAACAGAAAGGGAACATAAAATTTTGTTTCAGTAATCAGGTAGTTTGAATAATCAGAAACAAGAAACAGAAAGAAAGACTAAAGCATGAGGAACCTGCAAAACTTGAAGCGTAAACTTTGATCAATCATGATTCCTATCAACAATGATATCAGCACCATGGTTGTTTTTTTTTTAAATTCAAGCTCAGCAACCTATCCTGAGCTGAACACCACAAACAAAAGAGAAACAGATGTAAACTTTTGTCAACAAATAATTCACAAAGGAAAAATCATGATAATTTAATAAAATTAAATAAATTCTCAAAAAACAAAATCAAAAGACAAATAACCAAGAGTACGTTGGCTCTACAATTTTCATTGAATGAATTACCCATTTGACAAATTAGGCCTTTCTCCATAGTTTAGAAAGAACCTATATGTTTAGATGAGTTTAAAATGCCAAATGAGAGGCCAACTGATCACAGAAAAAAATACCTCGGAAAAGGGGGCAGGACGTGGTTGTCATATGTTAACAGTAAATAATAAAAATTTGTTTCCATTCTTTATTAATAAATAGAACATTGACAAATCTACAATCAATTCATTTGACACAAACAGCCATGTTTGACATATATTCATTCATCATGATTCCACAGAGAAAATCTCACTGCCATTTGAAAATGATTCGAAAAAAAAAAATCTGTAATTGAATAATTAACCTTTGGCTTTTCCTTGCAGAAACTGGAGAAACTCATAATAAGACATGCTGTTTTCTGTGCGGTCCTCGAGCATATGCTGAAAAAATAGATGCCTGTGCTTGCTGTCATCTCTGGAGAACAAAAAAAGAAATGACGCAAACATAAAATTTAAATCATCTCAAGAATCACATGTAAATTTGATGTTCTAAAAGATTTGTTACATATAAATTAAAAAAGGATCATACCACCATCATCTGATGGCAAAAGCAACAGTATAACTCACAAGTGGAGTCTAATTTTGAAGATGCTTGTCACACATGCACACAAAATTATGGTTAATGAGATAGCGACAAAAGTTTTTCAGATTTTTCATACATAAGTTTTTATGAAAAAATGCACATGTAATTTATAAATTTCAAGCTTATAATACAGTGCTCTTGAACAATACACAAGAGATAGAAAACCCACATGTGGGTATCACTAACCTTATCACGAGGAACGTAACACCGTTTGGTCGGGAATCCATAAGGTAATTTACAAAACTGCGAATCCTTTCTGACATTGGGTTCTCCAGCTCTGGCAAGTCCATCTGTAATAGATTACAAATAACCATGTCAGTTTTTAATATTCAACAAAGATAGTAGAAAGCTCAACATTTTTAATCTGGCAGATTGGACTAAACCTAAAAAAATGAGACTTAGAATATACTTAGCTCTTTTTTGGCTCTACTTCAATCAAGTGTTAAATGGAATGCTGTTAAAATGGGTATTTTTTTTTCTTATGTCTTTCTTTCGATCTTTCCAGAGGTATCTATTTCCTGTAAACCCTTCAGCGTAGTCTTGACAGAGAGAGATGTGCATTTCTCATTTCTCCTAGCCATGAACATTACTTGATGTTAAGTCAATAATGAAGATGTGAAAAGACAATAAAGGGACAAAATTTTCTATGCCATCCATGACTGAACAGGTTTTGAAATTGGAGAATCAGATCCGCTTCACTTTGTATCATACACTTAAGTTTTTAAAGCCAAAGATGAAAAATATCCTATTAATTGTTCAACCACTTTTGATATATGGGAAATTCAGTTTGTGAAACTTTTGTTTTCAGCGTTTGCATTGAATATTCAATTATCTTACAAAAAAAAAAAAAAATTTAAGCCAATTTTGATAGAGACATTGTCAATAGCTGATATTCAGGGAATAGTTAGGCAGGATAAATGAATTGTGGTATCAGTATCTAGAACTTTAAAACATTTTTTTTGCCCAAATTCATACACTGATTTTCATATAACTTAAAACATTTTTTTTAAAAATACATGAGCATTGGGGCATGTTTATGCAAAAAACTTGAGAATACTTCAACTATTCAATTATTTAAGGTACTTTACTTTCAATTTAAATAAAACGCAAATTCAAAAAAAAAAGAAACAAAAAACAAACAAACAAACAAAAATACTAACAAAGACAAAAACCACAATTAAAAACCCTTAACAAAAGCATTTACCATCCCATCTGGTATAGACTGGAAGTTTGGTTTGTCCAATACATCTTGACACACTTGATCCCCAACTGCGCTGCCCACCAGCAGGTACATGGCTTCTCCTGTGTCCATCAAGAAAAGGCCTGTGCGGTCAATATTGGCAGATGAGAGCTGCAGTAAAGGAGCGTTTGGGATCTCTTCACTGCCCCTTTTAATTGGATTCTGGATGGAAAAAAACGGCACATAAAAAAAAAAAAAATTTTTTTTAACACTTTTATTCTAACTTTGAAGTAAATGGTGTGACTTTGTAAGTGAAATGAAAGGGCTAAATTATGTATTCTTGATTTTTTTTTTCCCCCTGGATTTTGGCAAAACTCAGTTATAATTTACAAAACTGTTGACCAGTTGCCACATATGCCTGCAACTGATTGAAATAGATAGATAGCGAGATAGAGATAGATGGATAGACACATGGATATAGATAGATAGATAAGTGTGTGTGTGTTGTATTACTACAAAATGAGATGTTTTGTTGCAGGAACGAGAGTAATAAATACAGGTAATTTGCCATAATTAAATTTTTTTTCAAACACAAATTATCTCAACATCTGTGAGAGAGCCTGGCATTGGTTGATTTTGTTTAAAATCTATGCAAGTTCTATAGAATATGTGAAATACATTATTCCATGGCCGACTTTTCAACAAAATGTCTCATTTCAACATGATAATAAAACACAATGTGACAATGTATGTATATTGAGACGATTCAGAACTCCTAAGGAATTTTCATCAATGACTGCATATTGAGAGTTCACCGCTCATTTGTTTTTGAATTTGTCTGACTAATGTTCAATTTTCCTCAAAACAATTCCTAAAGAAAAAAGAGTGTTTTACCTCATTGCTCAGTTTGTGGAGAGGGTAGAGATGAGGATACAACATCTGAAGCAGATAGCACAAGGGCAGCGTTTTGCACTGTTGCATGGCAAATACCCTTGTGTCTAGTTTAGAACTACCAGCAAGGCTAAAAGCCACCTGTATGAACACAATTCATGAAAAAAAAGGTTTAGAGACATGGACGAAAAAAAAAATGTAACCTCATATATACCTATGCTTTTTTTTTATAATGCATTTTAAATTAGAGAATACTAAAGAAAACATAGGTTTGGTTTTTGTATATAGCCAGTCCACAACAAGGTGATCTCAGGCTTTCAGGCCCTCCATCAGGCCAGGCGCCGGTGGCGGGGCTCGAACCCCCGACAGAAGGGTCCCTGCAGATCTCAGGACGGACTTACTAGCCACTGTGCCACCGACGCCCAAAGAAAACATAACCTTGAATGAATTACAGTTGTATATAAAATACAAATTAGCACTAGGAATGTGTTGCATATCTCAGAGCGAGTCATTAGAAACTAATGACTCTAGTACACAACCAATTTAGACAAAAAAAGATCTTGACTTAATACAAAAGGATTGCCAGTAGGTGGGTTGTTATCATTTGTAAAAAATTCTCTGTGAGCCTTGATTAAAAAAACAAACTTATCAATGCAGACATCTTAACTTACTGAAAGTTGTGTCTATTCTTGTCAACTTAATTAATGAAACAAATTTTATACATAACTGTGATGACAAAATGACTATAAAAGTGCCCCATCAACAGTCGAAATTTGCTTCACTTATAAAATAATCTGAATCTAGCTAGTCATATCAACATTGATATAAATAATACCCCACTGGCACCCTTTGTGATTTTTAATCTGTAATTGATGATTCTGAGTTCAGCATGATGAAGAAAAAACAGTTCACCTATTTAGAGACTTAACTAGAAACCTCAAACAGAAAATTGAACCCCTGACTTACACTTTTTAACATGGCAAGCATAAACATTGGCATCAGGCGAAGTGAGTATGGGGCTAATATGGTGCTGCTGCTCCTCTGGGAAGCTGGGATCTGGAGCACATAAGCTCCCAGGGCATCCAGAGAGGCATTCATCATGGCATCACGAGCATCGCTGATAGCAGAGTTTAGAGATCGGTCCACAGCTATAGGCATGAAAAAAAAAAACCGTATATATTTTTCACTTTTGAGAACTGCTATCTCTGACACATTTAAAGAGAATATATTATATCACAAAGCATATTAAAGGACTGAGTGTAAAAAAATATTTAGATGTGGTAAATGATTAAAAAATGATTAAAAAAAGCAGTTACTGCTTAAGATGTGCCTGCATACAATTCAAACTGAATTTGGTGAAATGAAAATCATACATTGCAGGCTCTAATGACAAATTCTTTGTGCATAGGGAAATTTTCGTTTATAGGAGCTGTAGACATAAAGATATGGACTGCTTTCACCCCTGCAATTAAGATGACCTTTGTCTACTAAGACTGTTTCAAAAATAGCCACATGCTCCAGTTTCAGTAATTGAGAAATATCCATATGAAACTTCAAAGAGACTTTCATTTTATCAGTCTCAATTTGAAAGTAAAGGGAAAAACAACTCACCCATTTTGGCCAACAAAGCTGCAATGGCTTGCTGATCTGCAGCTGCAAAAATTTCACTCAACTGGTTTGACACAGGGACACATAAAGTATGCACTCGGATTCTCCTTTCACCTGAACAAAGTGAAGAAAAAGAAAAAGAAAAACTTAAAAGAAAGATTTCGATAAAATTATGTGAGCAGCAGGATTATAAACTGTGCAGATTAAATATTTGGGCATGAAATAAGTGGTTATAAGAGGTATACTGCATTTTGCAGTTTTGAAATTTTATTTTAAATAATGGAAAATATTAATAAATCATGTAATCAAGAATTAGCTAACAGAAGTATCAAATTGTCTTTCTTAATTTCAAAAGAAATTTTAGTCTTCCAACATAGAAAAAAAAACGTGAGAAAGGTAGAAGAAATCATATGAACAGATAAAAAATGTTCTTTACCTTTACTTGATGTGTAGAGAAGTGCTGCCTGGAAACTAATAGTGCTTGAGTCTTGAAGATTGTCTTCAATGGACATCTGCATGCCAAAACCAGCATCAGGATTGATGTTTGGCAAGGACAAAAGGTCAGTTGACCTCACAAAGAAGTTGCCATGGAAAGTGTGGATACTAAGGCCTAGGGGAAAAAAAAACCAATAGAAGACAATTTTTAGGTACTAAATAATAATCAAAGCCCCAATATATTGGATAAAATCAAGTTTTCAAATACAAAAAAATATGAATACACAGTAAGGTCATACCAATTCAGTTGAATGTACATGATGTAGTTATTATTAATAATCAATTCCAGCTTCCTTCCCTGCATCCCAATGCCAGTCCACTTCAACAGTTATCTTTTTCTAAAATACAGTAAAGACTTTTACATAAAGTTGTTCGGACTATAGAAATCATTTTCATCTATTCAGGGTAGTTTTTTAATACATTAAATCAGCTGAAGCACTCAAGATGATTTTAGTTTAGCAATGTATTTTAATTTAAACCTTGTCATTTGTTTGTAAACAAAAGTGGTTTACACAATTTCCATATAAAAAACATCAATGTTAAAATTAACAACACCAAAAAGCTTGCTGCAAAAAAAAAAAAAAATCACTGATATCAAATAGCATCAAACACATACTATCCCAACATGGTGCGAGATATTTTGGTCTCAAACATTTAGAAAAATGTCGAACAAAATTTCACATTTTTTGTCACAAAAACATAATTTGTGGTGACTATTTATAAATTAATTTAAAACAGTGAGGTTTTATTAAATTTCCCAAACTTAACATTACAGTGAAAGGCAATGAATGCCCTCCTTAAATAACATTAAAAAAAAAGAGAAGGGAAGCAAAGTAACAATCAATAAAAAAAGTTAAAAAATACCAATATGATTTTTGACAAGAAAACTGCAATCGAATTTACCTCGTGTGCATCTGATTCTCATCACAGATTCAAAGCCGATTTTGCGAGTCAGGTAACGCCGAAGGTCAGTTTCAAATTTGTCCACCAGACCAGGATTCCTCACAGTATGGAAGGATGGGTAATAGTAAATGCAGCCGGCAGAGTACTTTGAAATGCATGCTGAGAAGGAGGAAAAAGGGTGGGATATTCACAAATGCTGTACATAATAGATGAAAACATACACACATCAGTAAGCAGTGATCTCAGAGTTTTTGCTCGTTCATTTTCTCTCACGGGCCGCCATCAGATACTTAAATCTAAAATGAAGTTCTTTAATGACCCATTCACACATACGAGACACTTACAGAACAGTATCTTCAAAACCATTCGCTGATGTGCATTGAAATTGCACAACAACCATCTTCAATCATACAGCTCCACTGAAAACAAATTAAAAACAAAAAAAACTTACACAGTGAAGCCATGTCAGCATACTGTCCGTTGAGCATGAATAAATCAACTGCTATTTGTTGTGCAGAACAGTCCAATGAAAGCTTTTTGTAGAAGTCTGTGGCAGGACCAATGTGGGACATATTCTAGATACAACACGAAAATAAAAAAAACCAACAAGGATGCAAGAAAATTTTTCAAAATGACACAATAAAAGGCACAGAAGGTTTAATCAAACACTGTTTTGTCTTTCACAAAAAGGCATACAAACCTTTTGACTTTATGAGAAATTTTTGTCTGCATGAATGTTCTTATCAAGCACAACCAAAATCTCGCATACAAGACCTTTACTTGACTGACATAAAAAAATTGAACAAATTTAATATACTACATAGGTGTAGCAGTCCCACAAGATAAGTCTAGCTGCAGGTCTTCGTTCCTGAGACCAAATAAAACTTAAAAGCAAAGAAGTTTAAAGTTGTAGAGGAAGTTTTCCATGTGGAGAAGAAGCAGAGTTCAACTTTTTACTTCAGGTTTATTTGAAAATGATCATTCAGGACAGCAAATAATTTTGCGCAATTTTTGAGATTTTGATTTATTACCCAACTTAAAATCAAAAACACAAATTTTACTTTTCCTGAATCGCCTGCAATCTCTCTGTTCTCTAAAGCTCCTGGGCCAACCGTCGGCAAGCAAGTTTGCATCACTGTAATTCTTCCTCCAGTAGGACTCTGTAATATTAAGGTTAGGTAAATATAAAAATGATGAAACAGTAACACAGATAATATATGGTTGTAGGGTAAACAGAGAATTTTTTTTTGTTTTGTTGATATGCAGAATTACACAACTCTAATCATCAGAAGAATCAACAAAGCCAACTTCCCACATCGATAAGAGGTTTTCTGTGTTTTTTTTGGTTTTTTTTATGGTCTTGAGAAAGGATGCTTTGATAAGCGTTGTTCATTCATAATGATAATGCATATGCAATAAAAAAATGATAATCTTATAAGAGGCATTCACAAAACAAACATGCAAATTGCAAAATGAAATCACTCAATGCATTTCAATGTGTTTTGTGTGAAGAATATTTGACAAACTTGATAAGCGAAAAATTGAAAAAAAGACTATAAAAACTTTCCCTTTTTGTTAAGCTGCATATAAATTCTGAAGTGTACAAGTGGAAAAGAGATAAAGTAATCCTTTTTGGCGAGTAATAGGAACACTATTTTTTGAAGACGCAAATACATGTTGCAAAAGGTTATGACCTTAATACCATTCTTCCCAACATATTTGTAAGTTCTAATGGAAGTGTCAATATTTCTCCATGAAGACATGAAATTTCAGAAATGCTGGTTTTTATTCTAAAAAGCCTTCAAAATGTAAGCCCATGGACATTCCACTCACAATAAGGGTGTGTAATCATTGATAAACGCTACTTCGGATATTCACAAAATTAGATCTATGCTTTATTCTTAAAATTTGTTACTGATAGTAATGACATAATTTTTATGGGAAGTGGAATTGTTCACTGAAAAGCAATACAAAAGTTTGCCACCAAAAAAATCAAAATTGTAGCATTTTGATTAATTCAAACCATTGGTACAGCCCCCATTTTTTTTTTGTTTTCTTTGTGAAGTTTGCCATAATGAAAACTGGATAGAGCTTTTTTGATTCAAAGCTGAAGTGTGAGATTTTTAACTTTTGGAGAGAAAAAAGCACTTTAAACTAAGAAAAAAAAACCTTTAAAAGCTCTCACTCTCTTTTTTAAATATATTCCTTCTCAAAAAGAAATTTTGCTTTCTCAAGAACAAATCCAGTTTTTTTGGTTTTTTGTTTAAATCGAGTTTAAAAGAAATAGAATTTAACAGAGCAACTTCTGGGAATGTTTCAAATTATAATCAGATTGTTATACGACATTACTTTTGATAGCTTTAAAATTGATGCACTGCCTTTATATACACATACCATAAGTTTGTGAGCTGCTTGAAGAGCGGCTCCTAGAGCAGACCCAGTCTCGTGATTGCCTTCAAACAGGGAAGGCAGCTGATTGAGTAGCTCAATTACAAGCTCTTTGCTCTCATGAAGGTTGACTAGAAGGTTATCGGGACATGGGAGGAATGGATCTGCAAGAGGGGTGGGTGGAGGGTGTGTTAGGTTTGTGATGGGAAAATAAAATTGACATAAAAATATGCGTTTCCGAAATTTAATATGTTTCTATGTCAGAAGTACAGATTTGTTTTTCAAATGATATAAAATTTGGAAGGTGGGGGTGGGGGCAAGATTCATCACACAATTTTTCATTTGATGCTACTGCAACACAGAGTAGGTAATTTGATAAACAAAACTTTGATACAAACTTAATCATAATTTTTGGAGTCCTATATGGACAGTCAATTACAAAACAAAAGATAAACCCAAAACACCAGTTGACAAACCTTCCAGGTCAGGAACAATCAACATCTGAGGCTGTGACAATCCCTCTGCCAAATTGAAATAGTAAAGAGATCTGTCATAGCAGAGAAATCCAATAGTTGTTCTCGCATCTCCAGGGAGCTTGTCAAGCTCATCCAGCAGAATCTGGCAAAACTGCGACAGATAACCTGACAGAAGAGGGGAACAAAAATGTCCTATGATTGATGCTGGCAAAAATATTAGACTGCATAATAATATATGCTGTTGCTGTAAAGGTTTATCGCTTGGTGTATCAATAAAGAATATCACTCAATATATTTGGAGCTACTTGCTAATCTACCCCAAATCCAACATCATTCTCTCTTTTCCTGCTTTCATATAAATGACTTATAAGTATTGATTGCTGAAAGGTGAACTCGACATAGAAGGCCACAATAAATGTTTCTAATTATGATATCTCAGAATTTGTCTTAAAACGAAAAAAAAAAAAAATAAAATCATTCTTAATGGGACTGAGGCAATAGCAGGATAATAGATAGCTGTGTCATTCCTGGTGCATGGTGATGTAGAACACTAAAAAAAGAAATGTTTGGCTGCCTTTGTAAATGCTAACAGAAACTAAAAAATACCAAACATCCAGAAACTTGTGTGCATATAAACAATGTAAGGTTTTGAACCCCTCTTACAATGACTGATGTAAGTTGTACATAATGCACAAGGGTGTAAGTTTCCATAGACTCACCTGTTTCTACTGCATTGAAAGACACATCCAATAAGTAAAGGTATACAGCAGGCTGTGGTGGTCGCAACTGTGAAAACGGAGACATTTTTATTTTTTTGGTTTGTAAATGCAAGAAAACATACCAGAAGGGGGGAAAAAGTTAAGGGCTTTTTGACGTAACCGAGTTTCTTAAGTGATCTGATTTTCAGGGCTTCAAAGTTGACGCATTTAGTTGCAGAGGTTTTATATCTTCATTTTAGTATTTTATATAGCCTTTCAGAGGTGGTTTCAATATCTGTAAGCAACACACATGAAACCTGGTCCTTAAGGCAAAAATCACAACAAATATGCAGCTTCAAAAAGTAAGAATTTCATGAACTAACAGGCCAACTACTATCTTGTTTTTCGCAAAATATTTAAAAGCTGACCTTAGGCATCTTCATTTGCACGAGCATGGACATTATAACTGACACAGAAGCAAGTCAATTTGAGATTTAAAAAAAAAAAAAAAAAAGTCTAGATTCCAGGAGTCTCCATCTATTTGCAGGACTTTAATGATTCAGGCATGATTTCAGTAGTAGTAGTAGTGCACTACTAAGATCAGTAGAGGTTGGCAGCACTGAATATTGGATGCTCTTCACTAAGAAGTGATGAAGTTTTAGAATGGCTGAATAAATTAGGGTGTGCTTGAATATTTCGATACTATAACCTAAATAAAAGTACATTTCTGATTCAAAAGATTTTGTAAAAAAAAAAAAAAAAATTTTATTGGGCATTATTTTTGGCCATTTCTTCTCTAAATCAAGCTAACAAAATATGGCTTCCTTTTTTCTAATGCTATAAGAAACAGGTTGAATGCACAAATGTATAATTTACAACAGGAGCAGCCTAGATAAAATATCTTGAGACCGGTCGAAATGAGTCTTGGGGCCACACTTTGACCATTTCCATTCACTGATGCAGCCAGAAACTGCATTAATTTGCTTTGCAAAGGTGAATACTATATCGCAATTCTGTGTGAATATTTTTGACTTCTAGCTTTTAAAAAAAAAAAAAAAAGCACTGACAAAAACGGAAAATGAAAGTATTCCAATAGGACTAGGCCTAGACAACGACGCTACAGAAGTAAAGAAGAACAGGATGCTACTCCATTTACTTCATGATTTCAGAAATATTAGTTGGAATAAACGGTGGCAGCTCCTGAGCTTACTCTAAACCCTAAGATATGACAATAGAATTTCCCTTACCATATACTCTGAAGGTGCGATAAACTCTATTGTTGCTGATTTCACCTCTGGTCTACGTTGAGGATCTCCGTATGTCTTTGACACAGGGTCAAATGAAAACTCATCTGGCACTATAGAAAAGGATAGATGCCATGCCATTAGAGCAAATTTTTGGGATTTTTTTTTTTTGGATTATTTACAATGGCTTCAAATATTCATATTAAAAACCCATGCTAAAATTAAAAGAAACATCTTTTCTTTTGACATTTGGACAAATTGAAGCTCTGATTTTAGATTTCAAGACCAAAAGATTTAAAAAATCCGATATATTCAACATATAATGAATCAACTGAGTACTTCAGGAGATCATGATACAAAATTGCAATTTCACCTTGTGAGATAAACTTCATGTCTTTTTTACTACATAAATCCAACGTCTATAAACCATTCATTGCTTCTATTTTTGAAAGGTGAATAATACGAGCTAAGAATGAAATGCTGAAAAATTAAACATATAAAACTGAATTGATATCTTTGAAAAAAAAAAAAACTTAAAAAAACTGAATTTAATAAAAAAAAAAACCAGGAATCTAAGAAACCAAAGAGTATCAACTTACAATCATTGACTCTAAAACACAAATTGCACTTCCATCGGCGTTGATCAACAAAAACAACAAATGGGTTGATATATGTCCTACATGATCGACATCTCACTATCACACTCGACTGTATCACAGGGAGTTGCTGTGGACAAATTTGTGAATGCGATAAAATTTTGAATTATATTTTCTAATTTTACAGTTAAGCTAGTATTGCTTGTTATATTTTTTTATAAGCTATGTGGTGCCCTAATTCTTGAGGCCAAAATAAAACATCACAGTCAGTAAAAATTCGTAAACCTACTAAAGTAAAAATAAAATCTTGTAGTATTAGAAATATCAAAAAAACAAACAAAAAACAAAAAAAAAAAAACAACCAGAGAGACTTTATTTCAAAAATTTCAATTTAACCTCTAAATTTCAGGTTTTA
>BLXT01007365.1:1133462-1144786 GCA_019648995.1 Plakobranchus ocellatus | reverse complement strand
TACAGTTAGGCTAGTATTGCTTGTTATATTTTTTTATAAGCTATGTGGTGCCCTAATTATTGTGGCCAAAATAAAACATCAGTCAGTAAAAATTCGTAAACCTACTAAAGTAAAAATAAAATCTTGTAATATTAGAAATATCAAAAAAAAAAAAAAAAAAACCAACCAGAGAGACTTAATTATTTCAAAATTTCAATTTAACCTCTAAATTTCAGGTTTTACCTCAAAATTTGTCTCAATGTGGGGTTCCACTTGCAATTGCAAAAAGTAAAGAAACCAACTAAAGTTTAATTATTCATATAATGAGCCTAAAGATAGGTTTAACATATGAAAGCCTTTAAAGTTTATAATATATATATAAATAAAAGCCGTGTGCACTGCCTAATGTAATCAAGTGGAAAAAAATAATTACAAAACCGAACAAGAAAATCAAAAGTCATAATATTTTTTTTTAAACCAAGTCAAATTAGTTGCACTTGCACTTTGAACATTTTAAATAATCTAAAACGCTTGAAATTTCATTCTGTGAGATTTGTAACAGAAAAAAAATTGGGTACAGATATATTTGTATGATGCAAAATGTATTTACATGTGTTCAATAAGCATTCGAAAGGAAGATAAAACAAAGACCTGCCAACCTAAAAAATGCGATTTCAGGGACACCATGGTCCATTTTTAGGCACAAAGGACACTTTTCAGGGGGACAAAAAAAACAAAACAGACAGCATTTTAGTGCTTCTCAAACAACTTTAAGTTTGAAGATTCAAATGTAACCAGATCATACAGCTCATTAAACAAACCTCCTAAAACTGGATAATCAAACGTAAACTATCGAATCGCAGAACAATCCCTTTTCTAGGATCAATCAATTCAGTGAATACATTAATCCAGAATAAGCAACTGTCAGAGCTAACTGGTTTGATGCCATAATAACAGTGGCAAGATACAGAACTGGTTATGTGTAAACAGCCAGCAAGTGATGGTGGTGCAGGAAGAAGCTGTTATGATGAGGCAGTCACAATTCCTGATGTTCAAGCTGGTAGGATACAAATCTCTTCCAGTAGGTAGCCAGACAATTTGAAGCCATGCTAGTGTACGAAAAAAGTGGTTTGATGCACTTGGATGATTGAAAATGTGTCCAACATTTTGTCTGTGATCATAATCCATGAGGTGATCTATCCAGCAAGTGCCTCTCTTGCTTTTCATTTTCTCTGTTGTAATAATGACTTGTATCCATATATATGGATTTGTTCTATTCACTATTAACAATGAAGTGTTCTTTATCCTTATTTTAATGACAGATTTTTGTGGGTTTTTTTTTTTTAAATTACAACTTTGGCCAGGCTAATCCTTTAAAACATTTTTAAAACGCTTTGGCTGTCCTTGATGTTTACGCTTGGCTATTTGAAAGCGTCTTTATGTAAACCAGTGAAATATGATGAAGTATAAATCTGCCTTGTTTTATATTTTGACCAACAAAATACAATATTTTTTTATGCCAACAATAGATCTAGATAAAATTTTTGACAGTAAATATCAGGATTTTCTCATTAAATAATTAGGAAGGGTGGTGAGAAGGCCAATATAAAATAAGACATCCTTTATATAAACTTGAAAAACATAAACCATTGTATTTGGTGTAACTGTTTGAAATTTGATGAAATATTAAAGGCCAATCATAGGATAGTATTTAAATCCAGGCCTAATATTTACGAAAAGAAAGTCTTCTGTGTGAACATTCCATCCCCTATACTGTTCTAAACCTAAATATTTTTATAAATTCGCCAAGACTTCACTGAGTCAAAAACTTCATTCATGATATGGATCTGTATCTAGATTGAGGTGCATCTAGATCTACTCTTAAAGCCTATCTATCACAAAAATGAAATTATGACTATCAAAGGTTTGTAGCTTTAATATAAATATCACAATTGAGAGATTTAATAGACTTCGATCTTTAAAAGATATCTATCCCAATCTAGACCTAATGTGCGGTTCCAGAAATTATACAACTTCATGAAAAAACCCCACAAAGTATCGAGTTCAAAATTAACTCTAGACTATTCACACAGAAAGTTCTACAGGTCTAGCTCTTCTTCACTTATGTTGTAACTGTTAATAACACTTCCAAAAGCATGTGGATGCAACTCACATAAATAATTAACCGTAACGAATAACCAAAGGACTTCTACATAGTAGCGCTACTTTCACATCGACGATCAGGGAAAAAATGAAATAAAGAACTGTTACTGTTAGACCTAATATATAGATACTGTTAACAGAAATGATACTGGCGCATGATTTATTTTTTTTTCACAAGTTTATATCGATAAAAAGAGAGAACTATAGTGAAACAGTAATAATATTAGGTATTTCGATATAAATACTGAATGCCCGGAAAATGAAAACAGGAACTAGATGGACAGTATCTTTATTGGCGGAAGAGCGATATAAATGAGAAAAGCAAAAATCGGGATAAAATTTTGTCCCTAACCAAAGATGAATTGCAGGACATTTCTTTCAAATGCAAGATTGCAGGACAGACACTCATTTTACGGGATTATCCTGCAATTTGCGGGATGGTTGGCAGGTCTGCATATATGACATTAGCATAAGCCTAAAGAGACATAATTTGAAAATTTATCCTTTTTTTATGCATAAAAAAAGAGAATGTGAACGAAATAGAAAAGAGTAAGATTTGTTGTTCTTGCGAAAGGCAAAGCTTCAGGGAAAAATCTGCCGATGTTTTTGGGCAGCTATAAAAACAGATTCAGAACTTCAAAATTTATATTTTTTTAGCCACACGAACCTTGGGGAAAAACTGCAGGACTAAGAAGCATAGTAGGCTATCATACAACTCTTTCGACAGAAAAGATCATATATAATTCATAACTTGGCTGGTTTTTTTTTAACAGACATTAGAAAAATCTCTATTAGAGCAACATACAATGAGATGATATTGGTTTCTAAAATTTTTTTGCTTTTATTCCTTACATCACTTGTTGATAGAAGATTTCACGTTAGCTCTCTAAAAGTGACATCTATCCTTAAAAAAGGGCAGTCAGCCATTTATAAAAGCCATTCTAAATCTAATTCCAGCCTGATTCCACAGATTTTCTTTTATTATGATACTAAATCCACTTCAATAAGCTTACTGTAAACTTTTGAATGCTTTGGGCGATCTGACATGTATTTTAAATCAAATTTCTGAAGATGAGAAAGCCAAGAATTATTTGTTATCATATTGCCCTACATCTCTAACTTGCCCAGCCTGCATATGTGTTTTGCTAGGGGGCTATAAATAGATTAATTTCTCCATTTCATCTGTGACATTTCTATTTTCATGACACAGAACTTTTCAGCTAAACTTGCTTATCAATCCTTGCGCAAAGTGATTAGAAAAAAAAAAGAACATGAAAACACAATTGGCTGAAAGAAGACTCTTGGAAAATGTGGGCTCAAAATCATGGAATGTCTGATGAGGTTAGGAGTTCTTTATGTTTCGAGTCAACCTAAGGTGAAAACCAGCACCATAACCATGAATGTGAAACAAGAGTCCAGCATTTTGTTCCAAGCAAGAGCAAGAAGAATTTTTTCAGAGACCGAAACCATAGCCTCCTAAAAAGATAAGACAGTCATGCTTTCTGTCAACTTACTCTTTCTGTTTCTTCCTAGAGCAATAAGTGATATATAAAAAAAAAAAATGGATGAATAAACAAATAGCAGAATCAGAATATCATTAGTGGGTGTCATTGGCTTTTTATCCTTTTTTTTCCCCCTCGGGTCCCCTTGTTTTACTTCAAATGAAAAAAAATTAAACAAAATGAGTGCTGGCGATAGCATAAAGAAAACGAAAGTTATGAAATAGCAAAATAATACTAAATTTGACATTCAAATGCACTGGTCATTTGGCAGACACAAACATGCCAGTTTGTCCTGAGGTCAAGGTAAAGAAGTCACAGGGAAATTTCCATTTATGTTGCCATAGTAAATACAACCCTTTTAAAAAAAACCACCCAAAACATTAGAGCAAATGGATGAACCACTCTTTTTCTTAATCAGGATTAGTTTCCAAAGATAAGAAAGACATTATGGAATGTCTGATAGGATTTGGGGGGTAATTTAATCAACTGCTTGTTAGACTAGTTAATGCACAGTAACCCCAGATACACTTACTGATAAATCTTTAAAAGGATGGATCAAAATGCCAAGAGGCAAGCGAGCTTTGTTGAGCAAAGAGGACGTCTGGGGTATTGCATTGAGGGTACAACGGAAAATGCTGTGGAAACAAAAAAAAATTGACATGTTTCAAGAGGAAGGGGGAGACTTGCTGCCATTTTTATGCTCTTTGAATTATTAGTTATTTGAAAATCCTTTTTACTTCACAAATGATGGATGGTTCACATTCTATAGAAATTCATGTAACAAGAAGCCTTGGTGATGTATAGCAGAAGTTAAACAATCAATTCATTTTGCCTTAAACCTTGGAAGAAACACAGTCTATAATACAAAAGAAGCTTGGGTGCAAAGATTATCTCAATATCCCTATAAATCATAATTTCCTATTTTAAGAAGAGAATTTGTGGTTTCCATTCCATATCGCAGGCGGAGCTTTCTAATTTAAATTTACAATTCCTCCTCCAGCTGTATCATTCTATAAAGCCTTGAAAAAAAAAAAAGGAAAAATGCTCTCAAACTACTTAGAAATCTCTGCCTTATATTAGTCTTAACTAGATCTAATTTTAAGGAAAGCTATCCAGGTTTAGATCTAGACCAAAATTAATTTTAGAAGTACATTGACAATCAAGGTAGCAGCATTATTCATACATTCATATTGACGCAGTTTATGAACACATGCTAAATTTCAAGCATGCTTGAAAGCAATGAATTTGCCTCTTACTTATTCAAGGAAATGGTGTTCAAATTGTAAGCTTAACTTATTGGATTTCCCTCTTACTTTCAAGAAAATGCTGTTCAAATTGTAAGGATATATATTGAATTTCCCTCTTACTTTTCAAGAAAGCGGCTGGTCAAATTGTAAGCTTAACTTTAAATTTTTAATAATAAAGGATATTCTTTTTGAATCTGAAATTCTCTACTCAAGATATTTAAGATATTTAACTATTGCATCTGTGTACTTACTCAGGACTGCAATTAACCTTTTTATAGTCATGAGGCAGTGTAGGTTTTGCCGTCTCAATACCCTCTGGACTGATCAAATGCCTCTCATTAAGAAGATTGATTGATCGTTGTGAATCCTGTGTGTGAAGTTTGCAAAATATAGAAGTAAAGCTTAAATACTGGTAAAAAAAAGAGTGACTATTGACAAAGAATAGACATGAGTGGTTATTGATGCCATGCTTGTTAAAAATATCAAATTGAGGAAGACACACACACTAACTAAAGTTTTTACTAATACATCATTTTAATCCAATTTTACTCTTAAATACTGTGATTTAGAATCCTCCAAAAAAAAAAAAAGAAAAGAAAAACAGATAAAAATGTAGGCAAAAATTAAAAACAAGAGAAGGACAATCTACACAATTTAATTTAAGATATGAAATTGATCATTTGTCTAAAAGAAAAAAAAATTTTTTCTTTACCTGAATTCCCATTTGGCCCATGTTTTGTGTCATATTGTTTATACTATTGGGGTATGCTGCAGGGCCCATCGGTTGAGAAGTCGGCTGCATATATTGGGGCGTTGGATACTTGCCGAAAGTACCCTGAGAAGAGACTGGAGGCTGTAAAGAAGAGAATGGAAGTCCATGTTCTCATATGTAAATGCCACAAAATTGTCCCCCCCTCCTTGAGTTACCATTAAGACACAAAGAGATGTAAGTAGATACGCAAATTTATGGCAATATTTAAAAAAGTAGAAAAACCTTGATTTTATTGTTCTGTGACTTATCAAGTTTGTTTCATTTCTATATGTAATTGCTACTTTAATTTCTTCAAAACTGTTCTGGGCAACCTAGGTGGTTTGAAGAAAAAGAAGTGTACACGTTTCATTTTAAAAATTTGAATGAACTGATACACTGATAGGGAAGATTTTCCCTTAAAAATTACACTACTCTTTGAACCGCTTTTAGGAGGCTTATAAAAAATCTCATTAAAAACAATAGCTAAGAAAGGCAATACATGGGTGAGAGCATTTTTTTTTGTATTTTTTTGTTTCTTTCTGAAAGATAGATGTCTCAGTAAAGGCTGAGCAATTTATATTCCTTGATAATAAAATTCCTGAATTAATTTTTTTGACACACCTAAGACTGTTTGCAAGTACACAAAAACCACCAATGACAAGAAAATGGCCATTTCTAATTATTAATCTAATAACTTTGAAAAGAACAGCACCCTTATTTCCCCTGAGCATTTCACACTCTACTTTTAACCCATCTGACTAGTAAAAGCTAAATCTCACATAAGATTTTTCAACTTATTAATTATTTTATGATACTCTCAGGTGCTTTTTTTTTTTTTCAAAACGACTTTTGAAAAAAGAAATTGGCAACTTTTCAATGCATAGTAGCTTAGGGAAGCATATCCAACTATCCAGTATAAAAAGGTATATTTATCCCTTTGAGGGAAAAAAAATTGAGCCCAGTCTCCTACTACATACAATTTGTTTGCTTTAGTCAACATAATTCTCTATAATCACGCAAGATGTAGTTTAAGGAAAAACATATACAGAATAAAAAGACACACACACAAAAAAAAAAAGAAACAAAGAAAAGAAAAATTTGAATGAGTCACAATACAAATCAGTTTCTTTAATAGCCAGTCCCAAATCACAACTATCATTTTAATTTAAAGAAAGCATAAATGATCATATTGATCACTTGCTTCGAGAAAAGAGCATCAGATTTCCCCCCAACATTACAAGAAAGTTTGCAAACCAAAATGTCAACTTTTCTGGAGAGAAGTTCATTTCTAAAAAGTTAAAAAGTGTTAGGAGCAATAACAACCTGAGCATTTCACTTTACAAGTCTGCTTTTGTACAAAATCTCAAAGCTACACTAATAGGTAATAAAATTGAAATCTTACAAAGCTCTTCCAAAACACCAATTTCGGTGATAAAGTCGTTCAGTCAATAGTGAGGATATGGAAATATGGTTACGAGATTTGAGGAGATACATAAGCTGCACCTATTCTGCACAAGTGCCCAGCACAAACTTTTGTGAATGCTATGAGGTTTAGATGTGCTATTGCTCTGTGTTTCATTTAAAACATTTTTTTAAAAAGATAATTATTGAAAAAAAAATTGTGCTTGAATAAATTAAAAAAAAAAAGGCAACTGGTTACAGATTTAAGATTCAATTTTTTTTTTGGTGTACAAATCGATACGAGTCTGGATTAAAATCTAACTTAAGATTGAAGGAAGACTAGAGATTTGCAATATTGTGTATTTAGTGTGTTGATTAGTAATTTTCATAGAACATCTATACAAAATTTTTGAAAAGGAAGATGTTAAATGGATGAAGATGAACCTGCCAAAGTTATGCATAATTTTATTATCTTACCATGGCTCCTTGTGATAACCCTTGAGGACCTGAACCCATCTGACCAATGGACTGAGGAGGAAACGGGCCTTGCCCTTGAGGGGGAGGAGGTAAGCCTGAAATATTAGGATTAGGAGGGGGAGGAAGGTTGCCAGCATTTACTGATGGGGCAGGAGGGTAATTGACAGTTCCAGGAGTAGGAGGAGGTGGAAAGCTGCCACCACCGGTAGTAGGAGGGCGAGGATATCCAGACTGACTCAATGTTGGTGGTGGGGGGTACCGTTGAGCATTTGAAGAAAGGGAAGTTGGGTAACCTTGACCGGATGATGCAGGAGGGGGAGGGAATCCTTGAGAAGCTGAGGGAGGCAGGGGAAATCTTGGCATTGTGGGGGCTGGGCTTGAAGCTGGATGAAACCCAGGTGTGCTCGATACTTGGGATGACCCCAAACTGTTTGAAGTTGGGGGGAAACCTGAATTGTTTGAAGTTGGAGGACGCATCATTGAATTTGAAGTTGGGGGAAAACCTGTCGTGCTTGAAGTTGGAGGACGCATCATTGAATTTGAAGTTGGGGGAAAACCTGGCGTGCTTGAAGTTGGAGGACGCACCATTGAATTTGAAGTTGGGGGAAAATTTGAAAGGCTTGATGTTGGAGGTCCCATCATTGAATTTGAGGTTGGGGGAAAACCTGAAAGGCCTGGAGCTGGGGGACGCATGGTTGAATTCGAAGTTGGTGGAAACCCAGGAACGCTGGAGGTAACTGGAAACCTTGAACTTGAGGCTGGGGCTGGAGGATACCCTGGGTTACTTGAAGCTGGGCGAGGAGGAACTCCTTGAGAACTAGAATATAACTGTGGAGCACGAACTCCAGGAAAAGTCTGCTGAGTGCTTCCAGTCACCATACTTGGTGGTGGTTGAATAGCAGAAGCTTGATTGGTGTTTGAGGCATTCATAGGAGGGGGAGGCCCAAAACGTTGCGGCTGCTGCACTCCTGCATGCGCAGCTGCTGAAGGATTACCCTGGTTAAGTGCCCCTGGCATCTGGGGCTGCACTGAATGAGGCTGACCAACAAATCTTGATGGAGCAGTGTGTGAGCCATGCTGTGATGGCTGTGTCACTCTTGGAGGAGTTCCTGAAGGTGGAGTAGATGGAACCGGGCTTCCAGACAAGGGACTACCTCGATTTAAAGGGAACTGCGGCGATGGTGCTCCTGAGGAAAGAAAGTCAACAACAGGCACCTTACAGTCAAAAGCATAGTGATAAGTGAGTTGAGAAAATTTATGCCAGGCTGTTACAAAGTATGAAGATAAGTATCTCTTGTATGAATAAAATAAAACGTCTTTGACCCTGTTTCACTGCACTTTTACCATGTACAGCATCAGAGTGGGTACCTGCATGCTGTAGATGTCCTCCTTAAAAAGTGTTAAGTGTTAAAATACATAATTTCCATCAAGTCAACTTGTAGATTATAATGATGATATTCTTTGGAAACTTTCTAGTCATGTCTTAACTAGCAAAAACACTGTCATTTTTGTTGTTTAGTGTGATTCTTGCCTTAAGCACAGACATGTATGTGTGTTGTGTATATATGTGAACTAATTTATAAGCAGTTTGGAATCTCGACTAGATATCAGGTCTAAAAGTAGAACTAGGTTAAAAACAAGATCTAGATTTATCCCAGCAATCTAAAGTCTAGTTTAGATCTATATTTGGCTACGTAAGCTTAAATTAGATCTAGATAAGAGCTTAAGCACAAAAGGGGAAAACACATGGCTATGAAAAAAAAATCTCAAATAACTTATGAGCACAAATTAAAGGTGGTATGAAATACTGCTGTCAGTCTGTTATTGCAGCATTCCATACTCCTGGCGAAAAAAGAATCAGAAAAATAACTTTGCTCTTTACTATCAATATTAACTAGGTTTATGTAACTATGATGCAACAAAAAATGTTTTTATTTAATCCCAAACTACCATGGCCGGGAGTAAACTGTCCCTCTAGAGCGTCTATTGTAGAACCAGACACAGGTGACGGTCCTCTAGATGATTTTTCTGATGGAGGTTCTGAAATAAGAAAATTATAAGATAAATCATAGTTAAAAAAAAAAAAATTATATCCTTTCTTAAAGGAAGAAAAAAGAAAAAACAGCCTATTTGCTTGCCTAAAAAAAACCCCAAAAAAACCTCCAACTAATTATATGGTCTAAGTGTTCAATGTAAACAATAGCAGCATCTACAGAAAAGTAAAAAAGACTTCTGTAAAAAAAAAAAATGGATGTTTCTCTCATTCCAATTTATAAGTAGGTACCTTGTTCAATGTAAACAATAGCAGCATCTACAGAAAAGTATAAAAACTTCTGTAAAAAAAAAAAAAAATTGATGTTTCTCTCATTCCAATTTATAAATAGGTACCTTACCACACCCATATCTAAGCTTTGCACTGAAGTTAATTAACATTATACTTTTTTAAAGAAATGTCAATGGCTAATTTCTTTTAACTTGTGTTTTCTAGTACCAGTTCTCAACCACAAAAACTTAAATGAAAAATGAAGAGATGGACTAACCAACTTCATCAGGTTTTAAAGCTACTTACACATTTCTTCAGGCCATGAAGTTTAAATTTGCATCAAAATCACAAACTCCTTCCAAAAAAATTTTTTTTTTCATAAATTTAATTAAAAAATATTTTACTACTTATTCTTAGCATGCTTTTGATAATAATATCCAATGATAAGAACTAAGTCTCACTTGCTAAGCATTTGTTCATTTGCAAGACAGAAGTCATCAAGGTCTTAATTGTTTGCAGTTAATGAAACAGTTAAAATATTATTTCAAAATGCACAAAAAAATCAAAAGTTGGCATTCACAATGCATACAAGGTTATCTGAATGTAGAAAAATAAAAAAATCAATGCACACTGTTTCCCCCTGAAAAAAAGTTGGTTTGACCATCTCAAAGCATTGGGTTGAACTTATCTTTGTTACTCTATAAAAAAATAAGAGTTCTTTTAAAATGAATTGGAGTCCCCTACGCTCCTCCACCTCCACCCACATATAGACATGCAAAGAAGATGGGGTGGGGGGGGAGGAGGAGAGAGAAAGAGAGAGAGGGGGGGAGGAAGAGGAGAGAGAGGGAGGAAGGGAGGTGAGGAGAAAGATATAATTTCAGAAGAACTATAAGGATATGCCAAATGAGGGGGAAAAAAAGAAATCATATTGACAAAATAACCACTCAGCCCACACTATCAAGTGATTTCAATTACCTGAGTTGACAGGGGTTTGGATGGGTGTTTTTTGCATGAGAGGATTAACCTGATGTGAATATTGTCCTTGCCCATGGAAAGGCACTGGCAACTCATTTGGTCGACCTGTGTGAAGGGAAGTGTGCATGTGGTTGTAAAATTCTTTACTATATAAAATTATTGCTGCATTTTTACATTTTTGGAAAACCATTTGTCTGGAAACAGCTATAAACAAGAATATAAATTTTTAAAAAAAATTCAGGATGAGTAGACATAGAGGAAAACAGGTCAAGAGTTAAAGAGATCATACAGATAAAAAACTGAGACAGTCTGCATTAAAAAAAAAAAAAGTTTCATGTTTTAATTGCATACTTGTAATTGTTGGAATCTTGATTAATTTTTTGGACTAAGAAAGTAAAAGTGATGCTACTTTTGCATTTCAAGGATTTTCCTCGACTTTTTCTTTTCTTCAAAATGTGCAAAAATGTTACTGCATTATACTGATAGAAAATGGAATGAAAGTGAGGCTCACTTTCACAAAATAAACCTCCCTATCAACAGCTCAACTGCCACCTCTGGTTAACTCT
>BLXT01007365.1:1113479-1123488 GCA_019648995.1 Plakobranchus ocellatus | reverse complement strand
CATAATTCGAATGAGAGTGTGGGAGGGGAGAGAGAAAGAGAGAGAGAGAGAGAGAGAGAGAGAGAGAGAGAGAGAGAGAGAGAGAGAGGAAGAGAATTCGTGTGGGTGTGTGTCCTTTAGCTAAAGTCATTGATTTGACATTATTGAATTAGCTTGCTCTCACGTTCATTCATTGTACCTATGTTACTGGGCCAAACAACATCTTTTACCTTTTCATCTCCAACTTTTGCAGCGAAATCTCCCATGATTAATGTGATATTCTGGGACTTAAGATATTAGATAACCCTTCGCTCCTTCCATTTCTCCATAAAACTTTTCTACTTCTTCATCGATTCACTACCGCATGTTAGTGCTCACACTTGAATAGTATATAGATTTAAAGGTTTGGCCACCAGTTTAGCTACCTGATTTTGGAAGTCATCTCACGAGACTGTTTGCTGTTGTTTCAACACATACTATTCACGTATATTTCCCCCTAGGTAAATTAGATTTTTTTTCTGTCTTTTTTCTATGCAACTGCCCCTTTCCATTCTACTACAGCGAGCCATTAGGATGCTAAGATTTATTCTATTCATTTCTTGATCAATATACCTAACTTACATTTTTTGGTGCAATGTATGCACGTTCCACATTGCTATTTTCAATAGTTGCTGTTTGATATAATATTAATTTTGCGAGCAGAAGCTGATTGACCATCTAGAGCCACCTGCTGCACATGGCTATCCTTACGAGCGAGGGATTTAGGTCTGATACACAAACCCTCTTACAATAATGAACATGTTAATAATAACAACAACAAGATGAAAAAGAAGCCACAGAAAAAAAAAATAAAGTAACAACGATGATAGCAAAGATTTCACATTTTTTTTCCAACCATTCTATGGATTTGAGATGGTTACAATGAATAAGATATTTCAAAACGGTAAAAAAAAAAAAAAATCCCATAGATGGACAAATAGAAAGTTTTAGTCAACGATTAAAGGCACTGTGGCGTATCCGGGAATTTGTAATGAGCCATTCATAATTTGTGGTAATTTTGCTCCATATACATTTTTTTTTGTTACTTCCTATCATTAGCTAGCAATCAGCCGTGTATCTGGGTTCTATACATCAACAACATAATTATTTCTCTCAGCCACCTGGCTTTGCACCTTTGTCGTCAACGTCTCGGTCTGCATCACTTTTTCTTTTTGTTAAGATCACTACTAATCTGCGTGTTAAATTTTACCCTTCATAACCGCAATGGCGTAGAGTCCATACTTTAGTTTCCTTGGGACTAGTTATTGGTTTAAGTTTTACATTAACATGACTATATATTAAGCCGGAGCTGGGGATTGGTTTTTGGTTTTTTGTATATAGCCAGTCCACAACAAGGTGATCTCAGGCTTTCAGGCCCTCCGTCGAGCCAGGGCGCCGGTGGCGGGGCTCGAACCCGCGACAGAAAGGTCCTGCAGATCTCAGGGCGGACTCGCTATTCACTGTGCCACCGACGCCCCCCCGGAGCTGGGGAACGGTGGCTCATCTGGTGAGGCAGTTGGCTACAAAGTCCGAGGTTCGAATCCCATCCGGGCTAAGTCAATTTTTCATTGCTCCTTTGTGTCCACCAACCACTAAATGGGTAGCTAGGTCTCTTAAGACTCGGCGAAAGTAAAGGCGGCGAGGAAAGCAATGGCAAACTACATCATAAAGCCGTATGCCAAGAACAATCAGGACTCTACACCTTGTTCTCCGATGCTTGGACTAAGCGTCGGACCTACATCATTTGCATGTGAAGCATAAACTATAAAAAAACTGCACAAAACATACAATCATTACTATCAACAATTGCACAATACATTCAATCTTTACTTTAATAATTTATATTTTCAAACAAGCTCTATAGTTTCTGAAATGGAGATCTATCTGCCTCTCAAAATGTTTACAATCCATCTGGTGCGAAGGATCAAGTGTGATGCACCGAAGATAGATCTAACAATTAATATTAAAAGATTTTTCTAAAATGCAACATAATCCGTTGATACATTACTTCGACATCTCAAGCATTAAAACTCTGTTTTTATCTTTCCTTTTCTAGTTTTCCAAAATATCTTGAAACGGATCTATGCACCAGATGAACCTATAATTAAGTTTTAACTAGGCCTCAAGCTACTTAAACATTTGCCATTAAAAAAAAAATCTGTGCCTCTTTTTTTAATTGTTAAATTAAAATTTACTTTCCTTGGGCTTTTCACTCATATATTTTTTAAAAATTAAGGTTGAACATTTTGTGAACGTTTGATAACCTTGCACTTCACTATGTTTAGGTAGCGAACTGAGCATGTCCCTTTGAAAAAAGCCCAGTCACCTTTTACACTCCATCGGGCGTCTATGATAAAAGAAATAAGTGGGAACATAGTGCAATATTAAGCCTAATGAATAATTCGATGAACTATGAAATTTGACGGTTATTTTGACGTACCCGGTAACATATTCAGTGATAGAGAATTCATACGAGAGACAGGCGACCCTGAGGTTCATCTTTCAAAGCCCGGTCAGATAGAACTCTCTCTGACCAAAGTGAGATAGCAAAAACTAAACCAGACAGAGCAACTCTTAATCACTAAATGTGTTACCACAAAATAACGGTCAAATACTAAGATAAATGAATAATTTGTGGAAAGGTCCATAGAAATGCAATCTCTGCTTCATTGATTATTGTAAGGCCTTTGACATCACGAAAAGCTGCTACACATGATGGAAAAAAATAGACATTTATAGTTAAGATCTGAGAGTAATTACAAAGGTATATTACGATCAAACTGCATCTGTAAGAATTAAAGAAGACAATAGTGATTTCAAATCCATCAAAAGGGATGTTAGGCAGTGATGTATAATGTATAATGTGTCTCCTGATCTTTTTGACTTTTACAGTGAAATATTTTGAGAAATCTAGGGCATACTTTGGGTTGAAACGTAAATGGACAAAATCTTAAAATAATATATAAATATAAATATATGTGTGGGTGTACATACATATACACATATATCTAAATATATATATACATACACACACACACACACACATATATATATATATAAGTCTGAGGTTGTCATTTTAATTTTTAAAATCCATTGTTTCGATGAAAAAAAAGGCACAAAACCATTAAAGATAAAAATTGCAAGCTTTATCTTTAATTTCCTACATGGGTCATTGATAAAATCTGAGCCTGTTCAGTTAATATAATATATTCATAAAGATTCCCGCTGACCAAGGTTGAACAACTAACCTGGCTCTAATTTCGTTTGAAGTGCAAGAAAAAAACTTCCAAATCACAATGTCAATGGGTGGGTGGGTTTTTGTATATAGCCAGTCCACAACAAGGTGATCTCAGGCTTTCAGGCCCTCCTTCAGGCCAGGCCAGGGCGCCGATGGCGGGGCTCGAACTCGCGACAGAGGGATCCTTGCAGACCTCAGGGCGGATTCGCTATCCACTGTGCCACCGATCCAACGACCCCATTAGATAGATGACAGCAGAGGAACAATAAGAAATCATAGAAATGTGGAAAAAAAAGAATACTGCAGAGCTCTAGATCTAGACATTTCCCTCAGGAGCAGTGTAAGTTGATCAACTTCTAAAACGTCTTCTTAAATTGTCAAAAAAACTATCGAAGTAGTTCTAAATTTGTGCATATAGCCTTTTTACATGCCGCTTTCACCATTACATGATGAAATTATAAACTGCATGATACAGCGCTCATTTTAAATAAAGTGATGGAAAAGATTAAACCAATGTGTTTGTATGATTGTTTAATATTACAATACAGTTAAGACTGTAAGCGTAATAATTTCAAACATGGAATGCAATCTATGAATAACATTACATTGCTAAACAGAGAAAATATAAAAATTCAAATAAAATAATACAAAGTGTAATGAATTATTCACACTCAACATTGTCTATTCGTTCAGAAAAAAAAATTACGTGCATTCCATATACATTTCTGCGCAAAACAAGCAACTAAAGTCACATAACATGGTTTACGTGTATGTAATATAGCCTGACCGCAACATGATCTCAGACTTTCAGGCCCTCCTTCAGACCAGTGCACCAGCTGCGGCGCTTAAAATCATTCAGAAGAGTCCCTGTAGATATCAGACGGGTTCGTTATACACTGTGCCACCAACGTCCCAAAGATCAACAAGTCCTTTGAAATGTAAAACATTGCACCACCCAGTAATTGGTCAACCATTTTTGTGCTTTACACGTGTGATTTACAATAGTCTAAATCAATGTATTGGGAGTAAAAAGTAGATGAAATTTTTTATCGGCTAGAAAAAACAAACAAAAAAGTTTTGTTTTTGCGGCAGGGCAGGATTATCTCAGCGATAAAAAGTTATTTCTATACCGTGCTTTACGCAATACTATTTTTATTTCCGAGAGCGAAAGAAGGGTATAGAAATTAATGCAAGAGAATAATAAACGATAAAACGAAGATGAATATGACGCCTATTAAAACTCTGCAATATTCTCATAAACATACACTTAAAAAAAAAATTACATTATTAAATCTAACTCTACATAGAGCGCAATGTACACAAGATATATAGAAAAGCTGGCACCAACGAATTAAAAACACAGTGTTGTAATCATGCTAAAGTAAGTCATATATATTTAAAGTATTTTTGTAATCATCACTTTAGTTGTTTAAAATTAAGACTTAGAAAATTAGCATTGAGAAAGTGAAAAGAGTCCATTCACGAGCTAAGTAATTTTTTTCTTCTGTTAATCGCATTCACTATCAGTGGAGATGAGTAAAAACGGCACTTTCGTTCTTGTTTACACTATGCCTAAAATCTTCAGTATTACTTTAAAACATGCACAGTGATGAATTTCTTTGATCCAAAAAGATAAATATCGTACTCAGGAGCTCGTTCGTTTCCCAATAATAAATTAGAATCGTTTCAATACTTGGAAAAGTTTGTCATATTTTAATGGAATGCATAATCTCAGCTAAAATCATTATCTACTTAGGGGGTCAATTTGGAAAGATCTGCGTTTAAAAATAATTTTCTTTTACTCTCACATATTGATGAAAGTAGTGACTATCAATTCCATAAATAAAAAAAAAACCGCCATCACTGGCACTTTTGCCACATAAAGCAATCTACAGCCCTAATGCTAATCACTGTTAGATTCTCACAGCATTAAATTGAATAGGAAAGTGTTTGGTATAAGTTCGAGTTGTAAGGAACAAAAAGAAAATCAAGGAATGCTTTTCTGAGCTTTTTTTTTTGCAGCTCAGTAATTCAAGTGAAACAGATTCAACAAAATCACACCAGAATAATGTTACGGTCCATGGTAGATCCGTTCATATATCAGAGGTTTAAACTTTTGAGATTTAAACACTGTACAGCTGGAATGATGAAAAAGTATATCTATTGCAAATGAACTGTGAATCTGTAGCAAAAATCTTTAATCAACTAAAAATAGCTGCAGGCTCCTAATATCCCCATTTCCGTTAATTCATCAGAGTGTTAGGCTATTGAGATTTAAACACTGTACAGCTGATATTAAATAAATACAGGAAAGATGAAAAAGTATATCTATTGCAAATGAACTGTGAATCTGTAGCACACGTCTTCAATTAACTTAAAATGAGCGCAGGCTCTATTATCTCCCAATATCACTAGTTCCATACTTATAACAATTCCCAACTCAAATCATGTATGAAATTTCATCACCATCAGAAAACCATTAAGAGAAGTAATGTCCCCCGTTGTCAATCCTTGGAGGGTCTGGAGGCTTCATGGTAATGGATTCAGAAGAGCTGGCAGCACTGACGGATAAGTCTTTCCGCCCAAGAGACAAGGGAGTGGGATGGGGTGGGGGTGGGGGGTATGTCTACATGTCTTTCAAGACAGACAGCTTGAAAACTATGCCAAATTTCAGGTGAATCCATGAATTTGGACAGATAGAAAAAAAAAAATTTTTTAGCGCTTTGAAGTTAAAGTTAATGGATCTTTTGTTCAAGAACAATTAAATATCTCAATGTATGCTGATATCTAGAAGTTACTTTGGTCTTAAATTAAAAACAAAACAAGAATGTATTAATTTTATGTCTTTTAGCGATTCACATATATTTAAGTTTTGTACTTTTTTTTAGAAATTACGTGCCCGGCCCTATTCGGATCAGAGATAAGAAAAAAAAATTCATGAATAATATAAAAAAATGATAAGCCTACCTAAGTAACAAGATAAAAAGAAAACATGCAATGCTTAGAAGTTGAGTCCTCGTGACGTTATCTAACGAGATTATTTTGTAGGTTTAGCGAGCAGTACTCAAGAATTTTTAAATGTTTATCATACAACATAACAATAACCCCTTTGTTCGCATTTAAAATCATGGCCATGAAATATTAGAACTCAAGAGCTCACTATTTGTCTGGAATTTTATCTCCATCCTCAGAGCTCCGAGAACAGAATGCTGCCATTGAGACCACAGGGCCCGAGCAAAAAAAAAACAAAAACCAAAAAAAAAACAAACAAACCAAAAACAACAACAACAAAACAATGCTTACAATGTCAAGATCACTTGAGGAAGACTAGTTTGAGATTTGTGGCTTGATTGTGCGGTTGCTGCACTGTCTATAAAACCAAAAACACACGCACAGATACAAACGTACACACAAAAGAAACTCAACATGCTCCTCCCTTAAAAAAAACAAAACAACAAAAAACAAAAACACCATGACACACACACACACACACACACATATTGTCGTAGCCTATGTTGGGCTTTCTAGATAGTCACTTTGCCATGCTTTATTGAAATGTTTAAGGGTGCATCACTGCCTCGCATTCTAAATTAATTAGATGGAGTAAACAGGCATTTGTCGCTTTGCAAATAGCAGAACCAATTTTTTTTTCTTTTTTTTTTTTTGCGCAATTAGTGTGCAAAGTGACAAATGAGTCCCATCAGTTTGAGAAAAATGCAGACGGCCAAACTATTCCACAATGCATCGTGCACAATGGCGAATGATACATTCTTCAGTTTGTATAAAAAAAAAAAAAAAAAAAAACAATCTTGGAAATTTCAAAGTTTGTCATATTCGACATCTAAATATTCGAATATTTATCAGTGCTATGGCTACAAGAATTTCAGATGTTTTTTAGAGGAGTCAAAATATTTTGATTTAAAAAAACAAAAATCAATAACTTGTCGCATTCGCCACTTTGCAAAAAGCTTGACGATTTGGGGCATTGAAAATCAAAGAGTTTCTTCCTTTATGCGATTTCTGTGCCAAAAACCTTAATAATTAAATGACTGACTGGACAGACTGTATCAAGCGCGGTAGCTTTTGAAACTCCAGTGGCTAGTGATCAAATGTAACCGCGCAAATCTGAGCAAATTATTTTATATGTCACAAAATTAAACAACAATTTCAGTGACAATTTCGAAATGATTCATGTGCCATCTTGGACCAAGATATCTTATGTGAACTCCACAGCTCGCTGTTTTGCATCCAATTTTGCATGGGTCTTCAAAGTTATTGTTGTCTCAGAGTGCGCCTTTCACCTCACTTGACCTGAGCAAAAGAAAATAATGGAATCGTGAAATATTCCTCAATAAAGAAAAAAAAATTTGCGAGATAAATATGTTTGATTAACTATTCAGTAAGTTAGCCACTTACATTGACATCTAGCGATTTATCTAGAACAGAGAAAAGGCATGATTAAAAAATAATCATCGAAAAAAAATCTTATAATTCCGAAAAAAATATGCCATAACGTGAATTTAAATTTATGTCGATTCATCATGAATAAATTATACCCGATGCTGTTGTTCTTGTTGGAAGTGTCTCCCGAGCCGGCCTTTGAACTGGCAACAGGTTAGAGAATAGAGACGTGTTTAGCAGACCTGTAGAATCGGCCAGTGTAAATCAACTGAGTAAAAAAAAAAAAATCTGATATTGTCTGAAATACAAAAAAAAAAAAAAAAAAAAAAATTTAAGCCCACACCATTCAAAAAAGAAAACAAAACAAAAATAAACTAAATATGCCTTAATTCGTTTTATAATCCCTCAAACCTCTCGCGATACTTATGTAAAGACTTTGAAAGAGCACCTACAATGGGTGAGGTTGTGAAGTACCTTTGAATTTTATACTGCCTAAAATATCCCCCCCCCCCCCCATCCTAGCCTCGGTAATGTGAAATTTAGAGAGGAGCCTGAAGCTGGTTGGTTTTTCAGCATAGCTAGTCCATAACAAGGTAAAAGAGTTTCAGGCCAACTATCAGACCAGGGCGCCAGTGGCAGGGCACGAACCCGGTATGGAAGGATCCCTGCAGATATTCAGGGTAGGTTCAGTATCCAGTGTGCCACCAATGCCTACTGAAGCTGAGAACTGCGCGTTGAAGTCGTGGCTGCTTGAAGCTCAAGTGCAGTGTCATCAGTGGCATCATGATGAGTATCGGTACAGTCGTCCTTCAAGATCGCAGTGAATGGCCACCACAACTTGCGCATGTACCGTATCTGCATTTTACCAAAACAAGCGCTCTTCACTATATCAAGGCTCACTTTCCGATTTTCTGCAAAACCCCTTATCATCAACACTATGAACCTGTATTTTGAAAACAGTTTGAAAGACTATAAGGGATTGCCGGTTTTTCTCCTTTTTTCAGGCGTGCAAGGTTTTGCAAAGTTTTTGCAATTTTCACATATCATTTTAGATATCTTTTTTTAAAATCTGTTGTGCCCAACTCGATCAAATTGCGATTACTTTTTGTACTCTTTTTGGTAGGAGCGGTTGCTGTGGCAGGACATTCACTTCGCCCAGGGAATTCATGTGAGAATAGCATACTTAATCCTGATTGTAGTTAATCGATAGATTTCTAAACTGCCATCGAAAGGCAAAGAGTGTTGACTGTTCATGCTTTGAAGCGGCCCACCGATGTTTTCTTTCATATACAGCCTTTTGTTCCTCGAACGGCAACTTTCTTCTGACGGTTGTGCATCTGTGTCTCTCAAGTTGCTTCAGGGCCCGTTTATGATGAGCTCGTAACTCATCTGCTATCATCTGGCTGACGCTTTTGTAGACTTGTAACCGACTTAAGGTGATGGATCAGTGTCACATTCCTATGGTGATTCTTGGCAACATTATCTGCTACTTCCCTCCGTCCTCTTTGCTTTTATCCTCGACAAAAAGTTTTTTTTAAGTTTAAAGTATAAAAATTTCAAGGTGTTACAGCGATTTTATTCTTGTAGCATTGCTTTAAAAAAATTTATACAGAAATACAGATACTTTTCTTTTGCAAATATCATGGTACACCTTTTCGTCTGTTAAAATAATTATATTATGGTTATTAATATACAGAAATTGTATAGAAAATTTTCATCAATATCGCAGCTGCCCAAATAATTAACATCAATTCCCTACGATTATTATTTATTCTGTATTAAACTGTGTATCCTATTAACTCCTCTGAACCCCATGAATAGAATTTTTTCTCTAACTGCCCAAATCTTCCGAGACCCAAGTTTTCACTCTCTGGCCTGAACTATTTATGAAAAAATATAGAGATGAAAAATGATCTTGTTTGTATTTTTTACTTGAGGATTCTTCCAATGTCAATGTGAAAAACTGGCACTCGAACACAAAATTACGTAAACACTCTGAAAAACGTTTTTACCTTCTAAGGATGAGCAGGCACGTATTATTGGTGGATTGGGGCAATTTCACAAGTGTTGGTTCAGAATTCAGCTTGAAGGAACATTAGTTGGGATGATGTGCGAATTTTGCTCAAAATGAACCTTTTACCCTTTTATTCTTCTCCTTATCGGGGTAAAGATCTGCTCGTTTAAGCTTGATGACCACGTTTAAAACCTGAGGATAAACTTAACAAATAGTTATGAATAACTTGATAAATAGGTAGAAAAAAAAGGAAAAACCAATGAATTAAACTGAGTTCAGAATTGTTTCAGGGTCTACATATTTAAAATTTGTAGTTGAAATGTTATTAAAATAAGAAT
>BLXT01007365.1:1021210-1038795 GCA_019648995.1 Plakobranchus ocellatus | reverse complement strand
AATGCCAAGTACTGGTTTAAAAAGATGATAAGTATTAGAAAAGGATATAATAATCAAATCATCATAACAAGAGAAGATTTAAATAATCCCTTTTAAGTATTAATTTTATTTCCACAGGAAACTTTATTTTTAAGAAAAAAATTATTTTGAGTTAAGGTTACTGTCCTTGTGGCATTTCTTTCTTGAGATGGAAATTTTTCTTATCGGCATGGTATCATAGATTGTCTAATTGAGTGCACCTAAAGAATTTCTTTGTCTAGATTGTCTGATCTTGTTGTTCCAAGGAAAACTGATTTATTATCCAGCTTCACTCTCATAGTAGGAAGTCCTAAATGGTATGCTGTTGTGTTATATTATTTTCCACTTCTTTCTTTTTACTAAAACCAAAATATTCTAACTTTATGTATTTTTTTATATTCAGAGCTTGTAAGCACAAATTTCCTTTTGTTCTTTTTAAACTTTTTGTATAACTAAGGTAAATTATAAATTAACCCTTTTTTTTTGTGTGCTTTCAGGGGTATGGTCTGCCAAGCTATGATAAAGTTTGTTGGTTTTTTCATTGCAATAAACTTAGCTTTCGCTGGAAAACCATGCACAGGTTCAAACTTTTGTGACGAAGGGGAAGAATGTGACGGGGAGAATTGTTTGCCTTGTGAAGTTGGGTGAGGTTTTTTTTTTTTAATTCCTTTCTTAACTCTTATTTTCAAAGATTTTGAGCAAAGAAAGTTTACATATATGCAAAGGTGATTGTACAAAAACTGAAAAATGATGAATTAAATATTTTAACGACATATTGAAGTGTTTGTTTTTTTTTGTGCGTAAAAAATAAGGCTGCCTTGGAAAAGGAATTTTTTTTTTTTCATTCTCTTGCACTAAGTTCATTTTATATATATATATATATATATATATATATATATACAAATCTCACCTAGATATACATAAATTTAAAAAAAAAAAACTTATGCTGATCAGCCAGTTTATTTGTCTACAACGTAATTGGATCTCTTTCTTTGACTGTCTGCCTCACCTTTTCTCACATTTCCTTTCCAAGCATCTTCCAACATTTGATATCTAAATATTTTTTCTTTATATTTCTACATTGTGAATTAGAGTAATTCTTACTGGAGTAATTTTTTTTTTTAATTTGGAATTTTTTTTTCATTATTTCAAGATAATACATACATTTACACAAAACCAACACAACAACAACAACAACAACAAAAAACTAGTTAGGAGAGAGCCCCAAAAAAGATTTTCTGCATAGAAGTCATGCAAGAACCACTAAAAATAAAATGCAACAAAAAAGAAGACATTAACTTGTTGTTGCTGAAATGAATCAAGACAATTCTTTTTAAAATAACTACTAATAGTAGTAAAATCCTTTTCACATGCAGGTATTTTAGGGAAGATTTCAGTCACCGATTCAAAGATTGCAAGCCTTGGAAAAACAAACCTCCTGGCCCTGGTTGGATTGTTTCAAAGAACGGGACTCGATCAAGCGACAGAGTGTGGAGCTGTCAAGAGGGCTACAAAATTTACTACACAACCCCAGATGATGCGTTCTGTTCAGAAGTGAAGGAAAAGGACAAAATTACACTCCAGCCAAACATGACTACTAGTAGTGAAAAGAATGAAAACAAAAAAAGAAATGAGTCAGGAAATAAGAATCTGAAAATAGTACTAGGAAGTGTGTTTGGAAGTGTATTAGTAATTGGCCTTATTGTATCATTTTTTGTCTTTAGGTACTGCAGGGCCAGGGGCAAAAACAATCACCCAAAAGATGGAGATGCAAACGAAAATGGTGAAATAGATCCATGCCTTCAAAATGGTGAGCCTTCACATAAAGATAATGAGAATCATGAATCTCAGAGCCCAGTGTCTTACAAAGAGAGTACCATTTCTTGCAAGAATGACTCAATCACTCGTACTCAAACTCATGGAAATGAGTGTCCACAGTCAGTTGCCCTCTCAAGGCTTGCAAATTTTTTTGCTAAAAATCTGGAACTGGAGCATTTCTATCGAATGCTCTTGGAGCTTTCATCAGAAAAATTTAACAGTCGAACTCATTTATCATATGAGCTTGAGAAATCTGCCAGTCCCATCAAACCCTACATTGAGACATTCATTGAATGGGGTGAGAAAAATTCAGAGACATCTTTAGTTCATGCTGTGACTGATGCTGTAAAAAAAATAGGCAATGCAGAAATTTTAGAGAACCCAGAATTTCAAGAGATTCTCAAAAAATTGGACCTGGTAGATATTTCAGAATTCATAACTGAAACAGAGTTGTAGAATATTTTCAAAAGTTGAGTTTTTCTTTTCTTATATCGGACAATGGAAAAATAAGACATGCATACAATTCCAGAAAGTCCATATTCGTTCTGGAATCCTATCTGAGAATGACCTGCATTCCAGAAATCTGCATGTTTATTAAAAATCCAGAATTTTGTCATTTTGTGAGAGGTTGTGCTCTCTATAATAAGCCTAGTCTAAGTTTAGCAGCGCTTTTCAGCATAAATAGTGCGAGAATCTAAGGGGTTATAAAATAAAATTAGAAACAAAATTTAAAGCGCCAATACTGCAACCAACTTTTCTGGCAAACTTATTATGGCACTGTAGGCTAAACCTTTTTTTTTCCCTTAACTCCCAGTCACCGGGCATATAGTGGATCTTGGCTCTTGCATGCCGAAGAGAAGGTAGGTTGGGGTGGGGCAATCTTATTGATGCAGTGGATGCATCATTATTCTTAGGCCTACCAATCACTTACTGTTCACTTGTTGATGGTTGGTTGTTCACACAGAGATGTCACACACCTCAACCAGTTTTTTTTTTTTCGACAGAATTTATCTCTGCAAGGAAAGCAATCACAAAAGTTCTGATGGCAAATTTGAAATTAGTGATCTTGAAATAAGAAAATCAGATCAGCAGAATTCCGATTTTGATAGAACTTCACATTTTTTTGGGGTAATTTTATTCCATTTTTAATTTGTCAACTTTAACAGAGTCAATGGTTTAATTAAACATTATTTTAGACTTTAAGACTAGATATGTGCAGTATCTGATAAGTCTGCAAGAGAGGGCCTTACCTAGAGCTTTGCACACGCCAATATACTCCCAGCATTGAACTTCAAAGCTCTGCGTGAGGCTGCCTAATTGATGCAAGGCTCTAGCCATTGCTAGTCCTGTGATAATTATGAGCTGCCTGTAGATCTACAACTTAGTGTTCAATTAGACCTGCTTATTTTTGATGAATCTCTTGGAAGTGACGAAAAAGAAATTGCTCTATAAAAAAGTTCCAATTCGCATGGAATGTATGGATTGACTTAGTGCTTTGCACCGATTTAATAATGAATTACTTCACATGACAGTGAAAAGGATCATGAATCATAGCAGTGCCTTGTATTTCCCAACAAGGCAACTGTTTCCTACATGAATGCCATACACATCCATTATGTAATTCATCTCTACATCTATCGTTAACTTTTTAAAAAACTTTTTCAGATAATGTTCTTTATTATTATTAATGAAAGTTACAAGCCCCCCCCCCCCCAAAAAAAAACCCAAAAAATCAACAAAACAATAACAAAAAAAAAGATATTTTGACGGATGAGTCTATGTTCTTTTCAGTACCTCCATGATGTCAGCTTATCAGTAAACAGCTGTACATATCGTAAAAATAATAATTTTATTTTTTTTTTTGCCCCATTGAACCTGGAACACCAAACATGTGTCACCGTGGTGTTGCGAAAGGAATGGGGATTGCTAGTCAGTGTGAAAAAGACGTTTCTTGATTGCTTTCACTCTGCTCACAGCTGACAGACAAACTTGTTTCATGTCTCCCATCTCTCACTCATCACTGCCATACCAATGCAGATTTGCTGATATGTTGTCTTTAGTTTGAAATAAAGTGAAGAACAAATTATCTGAAACCCTTTGTCTTTTAAGGAGAAGGGGCTGCTGGGCAGGATCTACTTTGCCATCACAAAGGTTAAGTCGATATCATCTTATCAGTTTTATCCTTACTTACAATAAATCAACTACTAATGTGTATTTCCTGCAAAAAAAGTCACCTAAAAGTTTTTCTAGTTTTGATTAAAACTCTATGTTCCCTTTGCTTTGGATCTTCCAAGTTCATTTTTTTCTTCATGTTTTTTTTTTTTTCAATAAATTGATCATCATTTTTCTAAAAGCTGAAGCAAACACATATTGGTGAATCTGCTTAATTGTGGCAGTAAGAGACTTTACCCATAAGTCTTTCCATGGTGCAGTCCCTTCACCAAATCAGCAAAAAATCAGTGAGCCAATAGTGAAAACAAAGATGGCTTCTGTTCCTATTGCTGAGATTGTAGGAAAAAAGTGAGTGTTATTGTTAGATGCACTAGCAATACAGCACAGCTGGTCCTTGCAAAAACCTAAAAAAAAAAAAAAGACTTAAAATTCCATTGTTTGCATTTCTTTCGATAGATTAATAGAATATGCAGATGAGTTACTGCTCTTTTAAACACTCTCAAGTCATCTGTAGTGGACTACATATACATATCTTTGTGTTTGAATAGACCTTGTTTTGTAATTTGATTTTTTTATTAATACAAAAAGGACATTTCTGTGGAGATTTTAATTAATGTAAATATTCATATTTCATTTATACTAAGCAATAATGATTCTATCAGTTTGCTTATTTTGTGCAATAGATATGTGAATAACTATACGATAGCATAAATGGATTTATGTATACATACATGTATGGGTTTCTTGAGACCTGGCCAGTGCTCTGGACGCCACATACATCACTATTGAGAAAAATAGTACTATTGGTACTTTAAGGGACCTGTGCAGTATGAACTATGAGTACAATGTACGAGTATGCAAGTGTTACTGAACTCTCTCTCTCTTTTTCTTTACAAAAATAAGCCATTCGTGAAAACCAGGTTGGACTCTATTTATCCGAATGTTTGGGAAAGTAAGTTGGCCTTTTTTTAATTGCCCAATACCCTTGAAAAAAAATTAAGACTTCATCTTATGAATGGGCTGAAAATATATCTAAGCTTGCATGACAATTTTTTTTTCACCATATGACATAAACAATGGCCGGTATGAGAACTTTGGTTTAAATTAAGTGTAAAATGTAGATTTTTAGATATTTTTCTGTTGTTGTATCTTCAATAATAATGTATCTGTTAAACTTACAAATATTCAACTTTGCTTAGTTTTGATTGAGCAAAAAATTTTTTGTGCTTGTATTTCAGTTTCGATTGATTTTAATGTGATGTAAAATCTACGTTGTGATTGGCTGTAAATATTCTAAGTTTAATAAATTTTAAAAATTCAATAACTAGTATGTTTTTTAACTGATTTGCATAATTTTTTAAAAATCTTTTACTTTAGTTTTAACTAGCAGAATTTGAAAAAGTATATATCTGCTAGCGCTGTTACATTTGAAATTTTCACCTGACCTTCCTAATAATAGTAATATAACTTATAATAGTTATATATATGTTGTAAATTGTTGTTGAGATTGTAGTTCCTTGATTGATGTAATTTGAAAACTGTCAATGGGTGTATATTATATAAATCATATTCTGTCGTTCAAAAGGATATATATATCTTGTGGGGCAAAAAAATATGCACGCTTGAGTGATGTAATTTGAAAACTGTAAGATGTGTATAGATTGCCACTTTGTTACTATAATATAAATCATATTTCGTAGTTCTAAATATCTTTACCTGGTGGGGAAAAAAAAGAATGTGCACTACCTGGTGGGGAAGAGAAAGAATGTGCACTCAATGTCAGGGGCCTGCAACTCTGCAACAAAACGTACAGATCCATGTAACTCTCTTCAAAGATTGTCCCGTAAATACGTTTGTGCACAAAATTCCATCAAAATCTCTCCATGAAACAAATAGACACTTAAAATCTGTAATATCCTAATGTCAAGATTTGGGGTAACAAACAAGTTTTTGATTATCATGTGATACCCATCTGAAATTTAGTGCTGGTATATTTACATTACATGACAGTACATCCACAAAAAAGAGATAGAAGACGAAAACTTCTATCGTTACAAAACTAAGGATCTGCATTACCTTTTTTCCTCTATAGGAAAGACTTCACTATAGAAGTTGCAGGCAATAGTCAAAATGATGTTGTGTATGGCTTTCATAAAAATGAAATTCTGCCTCTAATTGACTATACCACTTCAAGATTTTCAGATATTGTGATTTCTGCGGGGCATTTTGGAACTGAAAAATTCATTTTTTTTTTTATATTAATCAAACAAAGGTTAATTCTGAAGTTAACTTCAATCTGCTGCCAGACTGCAGAAATCTATATATGTACCCTGAAAAAATAATTATATTTGTCAACAAAATGGGGCAACATCCCATTACCGGTACTAGTTTGTTAACACAGACTTATATACAGAATTACACACCAAAATTTTTTTCAAAAATGACCCCCGCAATCATCCAATTTGAATCTATTGCACTACAATAGTAGTGTAAATAAGTAAGGATAAAAGTTTTAAGGCGTCTGGCCCTATCCTCAAGTTATCCCATAACCACCCAACAGGAGCCAATGAAAATTTATATATATATTTATTCCTAATACAAACATGCTGGGTGAGACTGAGGACCGCATGGACATATCAACACAAAATTTTTTCCTTGAATTAAATTATTGAATTTGACCATTACCGATGTCTTTCTGAAACCATTTTAAATCTAATTTTATGCATTAATGTGAGTTATGAGGTTATCCTGCACAGTATATTTAGCTGTTTTTTGAGACCTCAAACAGTTGAGGAAAGTGTGTGATTTTATCTTATTCATGAACAGTTTCTTTTCTTATTGTTCATTCATTTTTATAACAATGTAATTGTAAGGAAAAGGCTTGTATGCTTTCAATGACAACCTGGTGTCTTAAACTTAATAAAGAAAATGTAAATCCACAAAAGTAAAAGAAGTCAACCCTGAGATAGGAAAATACCTTGATTTGTCAGCAGGTTTGTTGAGGATCTGTGAAAGTGGACAAATTTTTATTGCTACCCTACATGCCATTGCCAATAAGTATTAATGGGCACTAAGTCATTATAAGGCATCCAATATTTTTTTGTGGGGCATAGTATCTTTTTATTTCAATGTCAGCAACTGTTATGAATCATGGGGGTTTGTGTGTGTATATATGTATATTATGCCCCACAATATAAATGCCTCATAACACAACTGCCCAGCAACATGCTATATATGCAGAAACACACCATGTTGTCAGGCTTTCTTTCCTTTCTGCACATTTAATAGAAATGATGAATTTGTATGCACATGTATTTTATTTTCATGTTTTTGGTTTTTTTTTGGTTCATTCTCCAAGTTTCTTTAACTTCAAATTGAAGTTTAACCTAGACTTGATTACCGGTAGTTCTGCCTCTATACTTCATAGTTTTATATCTTTGTAAGCCCTAGTGCCTTTTCTCAAAATTAACAAACTTTGTGTTTATACTACTGTGCCATATTTTGAATAAAAAATTGATGTCCAGAATATGTACATATGTTATTTCTTCTGTCTTGTCTGTGACTCCCTCAATATCTTTCTTAGCTAGGCCCAATGGGCAAATGGACATGACAAAGAAGTCATGTGTGTGTGTGCAACTGTGTGAGTATGAGAACTTAATCTTGTTTCCTTAATTCCCTGGCCCTAAGCACTACATGTATTGACTATAAGTGTCATAATCTGAAGGTAAAATATGTCGATTTATGTACTTTATTGTAAAGAGTTTCACTTGCCATTTATATTATTGTAATCATATTAAATTGAAATGGCTTTTTCTCAAAGTCAAAGTATTATCTATGGCTTTAGAATCTCTAGGACTGATGAGTAAACAAATATTTACATTACAGCCTGAGCAACTAAGCCACAGAGAAAACATCTGCAATTGCAGAATAAATCGGGAGACAAACATCTAAAGGCAAAAAGTACCAGTCCTAGTATATAATATTAATAGTAGTGATACCGATGGTAATACACGACAAGTATGTGTATTAAAAATGTTGAAAAAAAAATGCTTGTACACAATATTTTCCACACCAAAAAAGAAAAACAAAAAACCTTGCAAATGTGAACATGGATAAATTTCTGTACTCCGTTTGAACTGAAACTAACAACAAATACAAATTTTAAAAAAATATATATATACATATATATACAAAGCTGTCCTGGAAGAAACAATTTTTGTTCCCTTAAGACATAATTAACCCCTGCACTGTCACACAGTTCTCTTTTCTATGTGCTAACTCGATTTCCTTCATTACTAGTCTAGATCTGAAATAAAAACAGGATTCTTTTTTTATTGATTTGTACCATTCAATAAAATATCCTACTGCTAAATTTTTGTTATCAAATTTTTTAACAACAAAAGCTGTGTACAAATACACAGCCCATTTATTTTAAAAAAGAAAACTCATATCAATTTATGGGTTACTTTTAGTTTAAGTCTTTGGAAAAAAACACCATTTGGGAAACTCTGCCAGGTTAGAAAAGACAGTCCCCCTAAAAATAGACTAAAATGTAAAGAAAAAGAAAGGGTATTATGCTGGTACAGTGTATGTACATATTGCATTAGAGCCTTTAGATTTAATTCGCACAACATATTCATACAGAGCAGTGAGAGGTTTAAAAAAAATACCATTATACCATCTTGCAAATCTGTGCAACTGATCTGATTTTACACTGGATTTACTTTTATCCTTCTTTTACGACCATGTACCAGGTATGCCAGTGGCCTCTTACAAAAAAAGCTGGAAACTTGTATAGTAATAAAGAGTTTTCTCAAAGCTGTATTTAAAGTATAATCGACTTTTAAGTAATAAAAATAAGGCAGAAAGTCGGAAATCCTGTTAAAATTGGAAAACTGGCATCCCTGATGTACATACCAGTACACCTATTGATTATGACATGTTAACTCGGAGCATAATTGTTTTTTCAGCATGATGATGGTTTCACAACTTACAGCAGAATACAACAGGAAATCTTGTTGCTCTGCATCATTCTCATAGTCATCAACCTACACAGTCACTGAGCCTTGAAGACCTTTATGCTTTTTTTTTTTTTGCACATCAGCAGGCTCAGTATGTTAGTAAAAAAAATGTCTAAAAGGCAGCTAAAAAAAAAACAAACAAAAAAACCCACCCTAAGTCAGATTTACAAAGATATTTTAGTACATCGTTCCTGTTTTTAATGCTCATTTTGACGCCTTGTAACATCATTATTGATAATAGAATCACTTGGTCTTGATAGACATGCGTAGATCTAGCCTGAAAACTTTGAAATCTGGATAAGCATTATGGAAAAACTTTAGAATTGACACGTTAAAACTATCTATGCTATGCAATCCAAAGTAAAAAAAAATACTGCTTTTAAATTTCTGCCTAGTATGAGCTTTTTTTTTTTTTTATAAATGATATAGGTCCAAATAAAAGCAAAAGCAAATGTCACAATTTGGTTTCTAGAAAAAATAAAAGACTCTGTGCACCAAGCCATCTGCCCAGTTCAAAATAGATCAGCATTCATGATGAAAAGTTTAGTAAAGCTTATAAATTTTATACAATAGTTTTCCAGTCTGCTTTCTCTTTCGGCTTGAAAGAGTTATTGAAACAAATCGGAATAAGCAATACAACCAAGAGGATGAATGACGTCCAGTTTTTATCATCAATCAGGAGACTGTTATTAAAAGCTTCATCACTAAGCATAGGATGGCATTAATTTGCGATTCACTTGAGAATCCAACTTTATGTCAGGTCTTAATATGGCTGCACTTTATTTTGTTTCCTGGCAAGAAAAAAAAAGAACACATCAGGTGAAATACCATGACTTCAAAAAACTCATTTAATACTCATGGACCTCAAACCCATTTCCCCTTTTCGTTTGTTTATTTTTTGGCCCTGAAAAGGGCCGTGGTTGTATTGACTATTTAGCTTAGTTGGCAGCTTTATTTTTAAAGTGGTCAGTGATGACAGTCTGCCTGGCTCTCCTCACAACATGGTCTTCAAATGAAAATTCAAATGGAAAAAATGAGCTGCGCATGTCATCAGTGCCTTGCTCGATGACAAACTTTTAACTTTCAGTGATGCCATTTTCAATTGGAGAAAATACAAAGCTGTTCAAAGTTTAATTCAAAATCTATTCAAAAACGAGGAGAGATTTGTAAGGCGTCAATACCACATGAGTAGCAAAGCAACAAGTGATAGATCTTATTGGATACACACGTGTCGGGATGCTGTGACGCTGACCGGCGTATGTGTGTGTGTGTTTGATCAATTGATGTAATGGTGGGTCCAGACGGTGGATGCAGTGCTAGCCTCTAGGCGCCCACGTGACTGGTATTACAATGTACTACCGGTATCGACACAAATTACAAACAAAACAAAACAAAACAAATAAAGGCACAGTGCCTCTCACTCCAGTCATGCCTAGCATGCTTTGTCTCACCCCGAGCTTACAGTGCCTACACCATCTCCCCTTTCCTGCGCTTGCAGCTGACTGTGCGTGAAATTACATGTATTATTCATTTATTGCCTTTACAGGTAGGTCTAGATGATCTAACGTAACTGCAGCGTGAGGTTCCTCAGCCAGTGGCAGTGTGAGCCCTCCCCTATCTCACTTGTTGTTAATGGCACTCCCTGGAGTAGGCCCGCTTTGTTGAAACGGAGATTGGCATTGTTTTGGGGATGTTGAAAGGGAAACTTTTTTTTTCTTTTTGCGGTTTGTGGCGGTGTGGGCTTCGAATTATGAGAAATGACTTTCTTTGACTTCGAATAATGAGTTCGAACTTTACAAAGCCAAAGAAAAAAAACAAAAAAACTCAGATCACAAATACTTCGGTTTATGAGAAATTCGAATAATTGGACTTCGGCTTTTGAGGTTTCGACTGTATAAGATTTTGCAAATATCGATCTCTATAATCAAACATGTATATACCATGAGCTTGTCTTACTTTCATTTTCAATTAAGATACACAATGTTTGGCCCACTGTATGGCTGAAGTGAAGGTTACACTTGACACAACCACACCCTATGTAAACTTTTAACAAACTTAAGAGAAAAAAAAATCACCCCAAAAAACAGACAAAACAAAATGTGTGTTGAGCCAAGAAAGTAGCATTTTCTTTTTTTTTTTCATTCACGAACTGAAGATGATACATTTAATAGAGCCACCCTGTGTGAACATCCACCCTTTCTTTTTGAGTTAAGATCTTGTCCTCTATTTTTATATATGGAGGGGATAACACCATGGAAAAAGACGGGTTGGAATAAAAATAGATTTAATTAATGCCGATCACATTAAAGGGCTATTTACTTTGTACTACATTTATTGCTAGATTACATGTCATGTCATCTTTTATAAAATAAAACTGACCTCTTTTCTTACAAAAGATTTTTTTGAATTTTTGTACTGTGCAGCATAGAATCACATTCCCTTTTAGATTTTACTTTCAAGATGGCATAGCTTACCTGTTCCTAATAAATCTTCATCATTAATGTTTGTAACCAGCCAATCACAAGAGTCGGCGTCTCTCAACCTACCACAAGAAAAAAAATGAAGACAGAAGTAAATTTATTTGTTTACATTGCTATTTTAATAGATCACTAATATGAACACTAGTTCACTAATATAGAATGCATTTTGATTCTTACTTATGCCCTGAAGATTTTTCAACTTAGAAAATTCTCAATATCCAATCTTGAAAAGAGTTGACAGCTGTCTTTCAACATATGACATGAAATGAATAAAATATTGGACACTGAAATTTTTATTAGAGCTAACTTTTTGGGGGGGTTTGTTTAGAGAAAACTGCACCACACCTAAGTACAACTGGTATGAGACAAAATTGTTGATAATTTTTTAGCAAAGTGTCTCAACTGACAATTAAATCGCAACTTCATCTCAAATTTTAAAAGATTCTGTCAAATGTACCATATGATCAGAATTTATGTAAGTCTACAGATTTGGCACACAGATCTGTCAGTGCCTTTAAAAAAATTGCCTGCAATAGGCAAAATAATGCCTCTCCTTGCCTCTAAATACCTTTTTTGAAGTTGGAGAAGACAATATTTATTGAAGACCTGCTGGTAGAATTGCCGGAATTTCAGCAATTGCAAGCAAACTCGCAGGTCTTGGCATATTATAAAGAATTGTTGATAATTTTATACAGATAAGTTAATTATTTACAGTGGAAACCTGATGTAAGAGGGATGGTGGCAATGGTCCTGATATATCAGATCCTGTTAAATCAGAAATGCAAGGGAAGTAAGCATTAATTGAAGTACTGTTCATTGACAGCTTGCATGACTGTGTACATGCATGTGTGATGTGAAGGCCTCAAACAAGTTCTGCCTCTTGACCCTTTACATGTGTATATTGCTAGGCCTAGGTCTAGATCGAGGTTTGCAGCACACTGCAGCCCTCTCTCGCTTGGCTAGTTCCATCAATGCACTCTGCTTTATTTAAGTGAGTCTGTGTCCTGCTATTACCAAGTGGGCTGCCATGAAGCCCTGTTCTTACTGATAACTTTTACAAGAGATAGAGGAGAAAAAAATGGGAGGTTGTATTACCACAAAATGAGACATTTTGAAACATAAAATAAAACCAAGGTAGATCTATGGAAAAATATGAATAGATTCTAAAGACATGGATATTAAAAATAATTAACACATATTGTCACACTGCATAAGTTTGATTAAATGATAAAAAATTTCTGTGTAAAACCTTAGAAAGTTTAACAACTGTTAACTATATATGTTTATGATTCTTATTCCTGTCACAAAATGTATATTTTGTAATGACACTACATTTATCATTGCCAATTTTAAATAGTGTATTTAGATGTCTTACTTGAATCTTAAAAAAGTTTCTTGATTGGTTTTTTGAACCTCAGATTTTACTATTGTGCCATAATGAGCTACAATGTCATGCAAAAGCTCCATATCCAAGTCTGTAGGAAGGCTTTCCAACTGAACCACATTAGGAGGCAACACTGACCATTTCAGTAAATTCTGAATAGTTTCTGTCTGAAGTGGCCCGTCTGATGATTTGAGCACCTGAATGGACAAATGAAATGAAATAAGTAAAAGAAAACTTTAAAATAACAAACAATATTGTTGATAAACAAAACTTCACCTTAAAATGTGTAATATTTTAAAGCTCTTCAGTTAAACAAAAAATCAATAAAATTATGAAGTCGGGGATTATTACATGTCTCAAGACTAATTCTAGCTGTTATAAGTTGCATTTTAAACATTGCAATGGTGAAAACTGGAAACTTAATTTTTTACAGTGGCCACAAAAGTAGTTCTTTTTTAAAATTTCCCCCAAAATTTGTTGTTTTGAGAACACTTTTTTTTTCTTATAAATAATATCTAAAGTAATAATTGATACTTTAATTTGGAAATTAAGCAAAAAAAAAAGATACAAAACAGTTTATAGACATCATTGACTCTTCAATTTTCAAAGTCTGAGATAACCTTGTTGTTGACAGGCTATCTTTAAAAAGCCCAACCAAACTTCCATTTTTTGTCCTCAAATCTTAGAACATCCTGAAATCTAGCTTCATGACAAAAGCTGGTTAAAATTTTGCTATCTGACTTCATCAAGCTCAGATATATACTATTATAAATTTCAAAAGCTTCTCCAAAGCTAGTAAACAGCAAGGAGAATAGCATTTTCTAGAATCTCATTTACACCCTGACCAAATGTTATTGAGTCCAGCAGTTGAGCGACTTTTTATAAACAGAAGCCAACACTCTACATTTTAGATCTAGAAGTAGCTAGATTGTGCTCAGTCTTGGCCAGATACTTCTAAGTGTGAATTACAGCTTGCTTTGGTATTGTGATTAGTGATAAAAAAAAAAAAAAGAAATTTTCCTGAAAAGGCCATGTAGGTAGAGTATTTAGTATTCATCTCTTGACAATTTACATGCACCTTACCCATTCTCCTAATATTTCTATGTTTCATTGACTAAAATGTAATATGATCCCATACAATCATAATTCAAAATGAATTTCAACTCTTTTATGGTAAAATTTGGCAAATATTAAAATTAAAATTAGTGGCAAATCATGCAGAAGAGAGGTTATGTTTTTTTGTGCCAAGATGTAAGCACTTATTGATGAAAAAAAAAAGATTTAAAGGAAGAATAAAAATAATCTTAGAAAAGTATTTTTTCCCCATGCTATAAAGACGGAGTCACAACATACAAATATCCATTTTTACTATTACAGAGCTAGAAATAACATTGCTTAGCTCTCAATGCTTAACATTTCCAGAGTGTCTCTTATGGCTCATTTTGACATTTACTACTCTTTTTGTCTGGTCTTGAAACATGCACATATTTAAAAAGAAAAAAAAATTCTTTTCTTGGTGTTTGCGCTAAAAATAAAATACTTTAAATTAACTTCGCTACTTGCTTTTACAAATCCAACTTTTGTCTTACAGTTTTCAATTCTAATCGCACTAATTAAATGTTTTGTTACTGCACATCAGGATGACAAACATTTATAAAATGATAACCCCAGATGAGATTTAAATAGGAGAATATATCACATTTTTATATTGGGGGCATTAAGTAAACTTTAAAGAGAATAAAAAAGCTTATAAGCATCTGTAGATTGAGAGCAGAGATGATAAAAATACCCTACATTTTCAATAAAAAAGCTATGAAATGTTGGCAGAAAGGGATAATTTTGCAACAATTCAGGCATGTCATGTTTGCAGTTAATGAAACTGACTGCTGTGCATTCCCACACCTGCAAGTTCATGATAAAACCATTACCACTAGTCTTGTTTTCATTTTCATTAATTCAACAGGTTCTTAAAATCCATTCTAAAATACAGGGAATAGCGATCCTTTTTTTTGTTTCTTCAATTAATTTACTTTATACCTTCATTTATCTAATATTATAGGAAATGGACATGGCTAATTTTTTTTTCCTCCGTATATTTGTAATGTAAGGTAACATTTTAAACATCCCAATCAGTCAAAAATACTGGGTGTAAAGAAATGAACACATGTTAGTAAACCTGTTGGTTTACAGCCTATTTTTGGTGTTGTGCAATTGTTAAATTAAAAAAAAAAAAATTCCCATTGCTTAAAAATAGTGTATGTAAAGTGAAATGTGATGACCTCTAGCCAGTATGAAACAAAACTGTTGATTATCTAAATGAATCATAAAACCGGATGTGAAATTGAATTATTGAGGAGTATTAAAAATTTCAATGAAAAATGTTCATTCAAAGAAAGCTTAAAAACACACACACACAAAAAGTCTTACTTTGTGTTGATCTGTGTAACATCTTGGCACTCGTGGCACTGGTATGTCACATCGTCTCCATAAATTTCCATAGCAAATGGGTGCAATATACTGCCTAAATTCAGCAGTTTTTCCATGCTCATCAGAAAAGCCTTCCTCAAAATTCTCCTCTGCTAAATATAAATCCAAGTCCTCTACAGTTTTACTAGAAATATTTGATTTGTCAGATGATTTCATCTTCGCAGACTTTAATAAAATAAAAATTATCTACAAAAATTGCATACTAATAGTTAGTAATACACTTGAAAGATGACCCAGAATGTCCTCTGGGCACTCCTTGTATAGCTTGCTTTAGATAGATTGAAATCTGGAGATTGGATAATAGATTTAAAATACAAGATTGAATGCATACATTAAGAGATCTAGGTTAGGAAAAAAAAAAGACAACAAATATACAAAGAATATTCCTGAAAATAGACGATAGCTGAGGATTATAGCCAACTTTGCATATTCTGGAACAAAACAAACAAAGTGTTTCAAAATATGCTGGTAGCTATAATAAATTTCACCTAGGTTGATATCACCTAGATCAATTTTCTCTTTTCATTGATTTGATCTTAGCTCCCAGGAACATTACTGCAACGGTAGCCTTACTGCAAGGACATACTCAAGTTGATGCAGACTTAACCAATTTGGTGGAAGAGTAGATCCTCAAACTAAATCCTCCATCTTTTTAATGATAACGCAAAAATATTCGTAATGATAAAGAATTTCAAATGGGTGAATAATATGATTACCACTTTACCTTGACAAGTACAAAGACAACACAATGCACTCCGCATATAAATGTTAAAATGAAGGGACAATTATATATTGATATATCAAAACACAACGACAAAGAGGAAAAATGCTCTCGTTCCCTCCTCACCTCTCATCTATCCTCTGCACTTAGGTTTCAAAGTGTGATGTACTTAAGAAGTATATTAAGGCATCATACAAAAACAATACCTTATTTTCTTTGCAAGGGAAGTTTTGCACTGAAAAATGGTGTATACTATGGTGTACACCGCATACTCGTACTCATACTGCACAGATACAAGCACGGGTCCCTTAAAGTACCATTGGGTTCGGTTTGCCTAGATCTAGAATCTAGTGTTCGGGAAAATAGTCTCTTCGTTAATTTTAATCTAGGCAAGTTTGTATGTTGTTTTTTTTTTCAATCTCTGTTAGTCTGCAGCTCCAATTAGATATAGATCTATATATTTAATTACTCTAATAAAATAATTAGATCCAGTCTAGCGGCGGTCTTTACAGAGCAACATGATAGTCGGCAACAGAATCCTGCTACATGGGCGCAGCCATGTTGTTCATCATGTGGCACGGTGGCGATCTTCTCCCTTTAGCTCTCTTCTTTCGTGGTATAATCGTTAGTAAACCCGCCTTGAGATCTGCAAAAGACTTTTCTGTCGCCAGTTTGACCTCCACAAATTGCGTCCTGATCAAGGCCTGAAAGCCTGAGTTATGAAAAGCACAAAAAACCCGAGCAAACGCCTAAGCTCTTGCCTCTGGGCCACCTTTTGTCTTCTGATAATGCCGTTTCCTCTCCGCATAAGACGCTGCTTACAGCAGTGTTGCCACGCTCGCGGTTCGTTTTTACCCTACCATGGACGGTCATTTTACCCTACTTTACCCTACGCTCAAATTCTTTAATATCTCATAAATTACATGAAATGACACAAATCAGAGGAAAAACATCCAACAATCTCCTCAGTATGAAAGAAAAAGCCGCACTTTACTGTCTAGGTCGAATAGTCTCAAGTCACTAGAATATTCATGGTACAGGTACATGTGGACAAAAACATGCAAAATTGATGCATGGAAGCACTAAAACACGATTGTCAGATAAACTGTTACGTAAAATCCAAAAAAAAAAAAACATGTACAAATTAGAGAGTAAAATAAATAAAATAAACCTAATTTTATAGCAAATATTGGAAAATGTTATATCTTATAGGTATGTTTATATTATCTAAAACAGATCACATCTATTCAAAGTAGTATGTCCCTAGAACCAGTACGACTAAAACTGCCATTAGGCCGAATTGTGTCCGCGTTTGGAAAACGAGGCTGGCTCATCTGCGCGCGGGCAAATATAAACAAACCTCTTAGTGGCCAAGCCTACAAGACAAGCTTTCATCTTATAGAAGGCTGTTCAAATATAATCTACAGCTTTTTTGGGAGGAGAAGGAGGAGGAAGAAGGAGAAAGAAGAAGAAGAAGGAGGAGG
>BLXT01007365.1:949312-968194 GCA_019648995.1 Plakobranchus ocellatus | reverse complement strand
TTTCTACTTTCTTCACTCTTTTTGGATCTCGGTCTTATTGTTTATATTTCTATTTTCCTCACTCGTTCTCCTCATCTTTTTTTTATTGTTCCTCCTCCGAGCTTTTTATTTCAATTTCTGTCTGATTTTTTAACTGATCTCATACCCTAGTTTAATTTCCTTTTAGTTTTCTTTTTCTTTTCTCTTTTTCATTTCTCTGTCCCGTCTTCTCCAGCATTATCCACCTCTTTTGCCCTACCACGATCTATGCCTCTCTTAACACAACGCAACCTTCTTTTCTGTATCGGTTCGTAGCGTGGCATTATTGTTCCACACTATAATTTCTAAATGTCATATTCTTTATCGCTTTCATTTGACATTGTCTGTATCAAACAGCAGAAAAGTTTTTCTCACTTACGCTAATGATAATGACATTTCGGATATTGTAATCAATTCTGCCTTAGAACCACGAAGGTGTTGAGATTTGACTATAAAAACAGTTTGAAGGAAGATAAGATATCTCTCGACATTGATTTTCGTGACCCACCAAATGTCTTGAGGTGTCATAGTTAGTCAATGAAGTTTGCTCTGAAATAATGTCAGAATAATTCTGTCGTAGCCAAATGATGAGCAGTATCATCAGCATTAGATCTATGGACGATACTGGGTTTTCATTAGTGCTACGGCAAAAATTGCATATTACTAACGCTTAATTGATTATTATTTCGCAGGCGAGGTCGATTTCTAAATAAAAAAAAATTTTTTAAATGAAAGAACAAGCCATGACGGTTATGATTCAGTCATTAAAAAAAATATCAAATTCACTGGCATTAATTAATATTAATATAGAAAGGACATAAGTTGACATGCATTGGCAAGAGAAAAAAAATGCTCCCATTAAATTAAAACAATTTTTAACTCTCCTTATTCCGCCTCTCAAAAAAGGATATTCAAATACCCGCACTGAAGAAATATGTATTTTTTGAGCACCTCACGTTTTAGCCTCCTTTAGAACTTCAAGTAACTTAAGGATTCGGGTTTTGTAAATCCAAACAAATATTAATTTTAGTCTGCTGTATGTTGGGCAAAGAGATTTGTGATTAGCACTTTGATTGGTTCAAAAGATGCGCGTCACAAAGTCATACGATTTTCTGTAGAAATATTTTTTGTAAATATTTTATGATTTTTATGGTTGCTTGTTTGTAATACTTTGTATTGAATTTTTTTTGAAGAAGATTTTCCCATTCTTTCTTATTTTTCAAATTGATTTTTCTCTGTTTATCGCGTAATATATTATTTTTTAATAATCAGCCCTTTCAATTGTGCATGCTTGTTTCAGTTATTACAACTAACAGGCTCGCCAGACGTAGCAGCTATAGCTTGCGATCCCGCTAAACTGTCTCTCTACCTGGAGTTCCCGTCCACCATCAGGACACCAGGTGTGGCCTCGCCGCTGACCAGTGCGGCCAGTGTTGCGGACATCTCCTGGGCCTTGTGCAATATCAGTGATGCTGATGTCCCTGGGCTGACAGACGCCGTGGTTAAGCAACTGGACGTGGTCAAGCTGATAGAGGCGGTCAGTTCACTTTTTGTTAACAACCTTTGTCGGGTTCTCTAATGAATGGTGAATTGTATTTAATTTGCCACATTCTGAACCAATGCCTTCAAGATTACAGGAGTCGTAACACTGTCCTGAAATGCATGCAAAGATTTTGAAAGTCTATCTCTGCGAAATTGGAAAATCTCGGGTCATTTAGTTTTTTAAAAAAATAAACCCGTCTCGTATTCATTTAATCAAAAAAGTCAACATTAAGTTTATTAATTAGCCAGCCCATAATGAAATATACATGTTTCTTGTTTTTGTTTTATTGAGGCTTTACAAACAAGTTGATCTAAAGGGTTATTAAAATATGTATACGATGTGTGATTGTAGATTTTGTTATTGTCATAAAGTTTTCTTCAGTATCAGAATGGGTCGTTTTGATATTTTGTGAACGAACGAATTGGAAAATAGGAATACATTATGAAAAACAATCGACACCAGAAACATGTCAGTACAAATAAAAAGATAAATTAATAAAGAACTAAATATAATACACCTCCATTAAATTTAGCATTGCTTAGAAGAAAGCAATCAAGTGCTTTTGCGAAAAGGGTTATAGATTTATAACACAGATTCGTTTACTCTTACAGATCTGTGCCATTTCTACTATTGCCTCCGTGGCTTTCAACGTCGTTGTAACATGCACTTATTTTTTTTCTTTTCAATAGCTAAGATTTAATAAAATTGACTGTTTCTTTCATCTTGATATAACTGGTGAATTAAATAACGATAATGGACTTTCCCTCCCTGCAGCTTGAACTGTTTGAGACTCTGAAAGAGAAGTTCACGGGCTCCTCCTTGTCTCTGCTGTTTCACGAGCTTGGGGACATGTTTGAACTGGTCATGAACTCCAAATCTGTGGTGACGGCTTTGGGGCACCTGGCCACTGTGCCAGAGATTTCCCAGATCATCAGGGATATTCCGACCTTTCTAGAAGGATTCGACAACCTGAATGAGGGGCTGGCTTCGTAAGTGGACATTATACTGTCGTCTCGTACATTATTTGAATTGAAATGAAACAAATACGATAATATTATAGAGTGCGTTCCTATTTCCATACTATGGGGTTTTTTTTTCAGATTGCTGTGTAATTTAAAAATGAAAACTGAAATCAGGCACACATATTGTTAGCGCTGCTGAAAAATTAATGCACAAATCTATGTATATTATAGTGAAAAAATTCATAGCACATAATTCAGAGATTTCAAAAACACCTAAAATAAACCTCTAGCACGGCAATCTACACAAATTCCTCTTTTTCATCATCGGCAACGCCAGAGTCATCGTAATACGTTTGATAGTGATTACTATATTTATCAAAATAATCATCTTGATGTCATCATCATCATCTTCACAATCATCATCCCTTCGAATTTCCGTAGAAATTATCAGTCTTAATTATTTCTATTCCCCACCGCCTTCCCCCCTATTATCACAATCAGTATCAAATATCTAGTAGAGAGCCTTGATCCCCTGATGACAGGCCTTGGTCTACACGACTCTTACATCTGGTCAGCCGCGCAAAACGCTGTGGAGCTGGGAACGAACTTTGTCTTGCTCGGAGAGAACAAATGGAATGGAACGACGCAGGTTTGTACCAGATACATATATATATATTTCTTTATATTGTCTAGCTTCGATCTTACCTAGCTTGATAAGACAAGTGTGCGTTTTTGATTTTGTGGCATGTCATTCCGTCTTTTGAAGCCGGCGCGAGTCCAGCGCGAAGGTGGTGAACATAAATTCGAACCCGCGAAATAAAAAAAAAACCCGTAGGTTTCAGCGAGGGTTCACTGGCCATTTCGCAACAAATTTTACAATTACAAATGTAAAATAATTAGGTTTAACTCATGGAGAAAATTACAAACCATGAAGTCTATGAAAAATTGAAAGGAATCAAGGGCGTGACTTATTGAACAAATCTACGGATAAAGCGAATAAACGAAGTCTTCATTTGTTATCGGGTGGCATTCGAAGCTGTAACACCAGCCAAGGGGAAAATTCATTAAAATGGCTAAGAAGATGCTAAGTTGACAAATGTTAAAGAATAAAATGCTTCGAAAATGTCTGCCTTCACTTTGAAATAGAAATTAACTTTTGCTGCTACTTAAACTTATTTTCTCGATTATAAAAAAAAAGTATCGAGAGAGAAAAAAAAGCAAGCTTATACATAGGCATTTCCTCTTGGATGAGGAAAATTTTTTTTTTTACAGTTTAATGAAGTATGTTTTAAACTGAGCGCCACCTTGAAACTATAGATCCATTAGTTTTGAGAAAAAAAACTATGTTGATAAACATGGATAGCCACCATCTTTTACATTGGCTGTGCTTATTGGATTATCATTTTATTCTTCCTCAGGTTTTCTCTCTTTTGCTGTTGAAATGATAGATGTGAGAGATCATCTTTCTTTTCGAAATTTTTCTTTTCCCAGACGCTCTTAGATATTTCATCTTTTTTGCATTTTTTTTTTTTAAAATTAACCCAGAGCTCGTATCTTGAAATGCCTCTTTCTTTGTCAACATTCGCTCCTTCAAGTTACTTATTCTATCTACCCTCTATGGAAAAAATTTTACCACGCTCATAATAATTGTTTTGTACCTGCATTTTTCCCTAGGAATTCATGCAACCTTTAGTCGACCTGATAGCAGATCTGAGAGCCTTGGCGGAGAATGAAGACGGGAGAACTGTGGTCAGAGTCTTGGAGTTCTTGTCCAAGCAAGACTGGCCGGACATCTACAATCAAATTATATACACAGAATCTTTGGATGAGAGGTAAGCTTTTCTGTCAATGATTTTTTCTTCTAAAATCATAAGCAGAGTGTATAACGTTAAACAAAATCATGGCGGTGGCTTGCGTGTTTTCTTTTTGTTTTTTTTTTAATAATCTTAATGCCTCACACAATATGATTTGGGAGAAAACAGTACAATGGACAAGACAAGAGTTGTTTGTATGTGTTTGATACAATATATGCTAACTTTAAGAACTTCCTTTTACAATTATGACAAACGCACATAAATATTATAAACTGTATCATGTCTACACCATTCTTAAGTTAGCAAAGCAGTTCAGATTGTTCTATAAGAGCTTTTTTGCCTCCATAATACATTGAATGTATTTTCAGATATTTTACTTTGACTCAGTTCAGTCGAGTACCTTCACTGTTTTTGTTGGTCTCAAGCTTTTTTGTCTCCTTAGACTGGGCTGTATATAAGGTGTCAGTTCGGACTCGAACTCGCACCACAGCAGAGTGTCCCTGCAAAGTTCAGGGCGAATTACGCAAACCACTGCCTTTGTGGTTTTATTAGCCTTCTTTTTATGGGTTCACTAAAGCAATCTTCAACTGATAATTCTGACATAAGTAACTTTTTTTTTGCGTTCCCCAGCACTGTAGTTCGCATGTTGAACAGCCTGGAAGAGATGCTCGGGACGATGCCTGGTTATGACATTGTTGCGATGATGTCCAGACTAGCCCAGCACGCCCTAGATGTGGGGTCCATCTTCACTGAGCAGAGCGTGGGTGAGTACCAAAGAATCATGCGATACTAGTTTGCGAAATCGCATTGAAAATTATTGCATGCCAATAGTTGGCACCCATTTGATGTAGTCTGTGAAAGGATAGTCACAGCTCGCCAGTTTGCTGAGGACACTGCAGTATGTAAGCGAGTTTTGTTTTGTTTTCTTCTACTGACAACATTGCCTTCTTATTTTATTGGATTATGAGACCTTTTGTTATATTCATAAAAGGTTTTACTAGCTTTAGAATCTTACGGCAAAAGACCACCACATACTGACGCAGAGAAGCCAGAAATTATTAACATTTTCAAAAATAGCTGTCTCCATCGATAAATATTGATACACTGGACTCAGAACGGAAAAAAAATAACTAATATAAAAAAGTAATTGATCAGAAACCTCTGGTGGTATTATATGACAATAACTCTGAGTTTTCTCATATATCTACTGCTTGCCACGGAACAATGCCAAGTTTTCTACTCAACACCTTTATCTAATACATTCCAGTCTATTTTATAACTGCCCTTCCCTAATGTTCCAATCCACGTATCCGTATCATTTTAAATTTAATCGCAAATATACTTGATATCAGACACCCATTTGAAGGGCTTTCTGTCACAAGCGACGTGTACAAACAGGCTTATAGCCGCTTTATCGTGAATAATTCTAAAGTGACATTGCTCTTCACTTATCAGAGCACTTAATTAACGTACGTTCGAAGATCATGTTGTTTTGTAGAGGGACGCTCTGTATACAGGATGGGTTCATTAAGTAATATTTTGGGAGCCTTTTTGGAATGAATTTGTTTAAAAATATGAATGAGTTTTCTTACGTTTCAGACTATATATATATACGTGGATTGGAACATTAGGGAAGGGTAGTTGTAAAATAGACTGGAATGTATTTAGATAAAGGTGTTGAGTAGAAAACTTGGCATTGTTCCGTGGCAAGCAGTAGATATATGAGAAAACTCAGAGTTATATATATATATATATACACTCATACATATATCATCATTTTCTCCCTTTTTCTTTTCTTTCTTCTTTTTTCCGGGCTGGAAAGAGTGTTAAAAAAATAAGGAGAGGCAGAGAAATAACTTTCAGTCCATTAACTTTCATTTGGCAGTTTCAGTAGAATGATATGAATAGTACCCGAAAAAATGTCAATGTCAAATTCCCAATTGTGTTGAAAAAGAAATTATGCTGATCGGGTTTTAAAATACTTTAATCACTTCATAAGTTGCAGCATGTGTTATATAAAATGCAGGACAAGAGTCTAAAAATAAACTCGTGCGACAAATAAATAGAATCTGATATTTAATTTGATGCACAATGACACCAGATAATTTTAGCAACAACAGCCTCATAAGGTTAACCACGAGAAGGTTAAATTTCAGGATCAAGATGACCAATGTCTGTTCTAGGTAGGACACTAGAAGAAAGCATACAGTGAAACAAAATAACAATAGCAGAAACTTATAGAATATTTAATATTTAGCAATGAAGTAAGGGCTGGTATTACTGCTATAAAGCTAGCAAAAATTAATGATTTTTAGAGTTTGCTAAACTCAACACATTTTCTTCTCTCTTTTTTTTTTTAAAGAGTTGAGGAGAGCCCTGCTCGCCTCAGTCCAAGGAAGCAATGAGCTGCAGAAGCGAGTGAACAGCCTGCTGGGATACGGGCCTGATGTTGTACAGGTCATTCTGGAGTCCGTGTTGAAACGCCAGTTCTTCACTGTAAGCGATCGCTTAGCGAATAATTTAGCAGATCAAAATAAGCATGAGTCTTTTACACTATCCAATCTACCAATGCTTTTATTACATTAATTAAGAATAATATCAAAACTGTGATTTTTTTTCTGTTAATCAATAAAAAAATTGTAAGGGGAACTTAGTCTATGAAAAGAGAATTATTGGTAATTGTAAATATGCCTAGCTACCGAGGTAAGAACGAGCCAGTCAACTTTTGAAGACAAACTTAAAGAAGTTATAAGACTGATCACAGCTGATTTTATCGTGGTCCTAGATTCGAGTTATATATCAAAAAATGTCCTTTTCACAACGCACAAATTTAATGTGTAGTGTTACCACACTGTAGTGTCCTTGCCTAACTCTTCTCTTTATCACGGCCAGAACCTTTTCACTGGGACGGTTAACTACACCAGCATGTGCAGTGTGATGTTGATGGATCTCAACAACAAAGTTCCAGCTGATGTTGCCGACGATGTGAGCAAAATCCTGTGCACAGAGGATGCTATGAACAGCTTGGCGATTCTCGGCAATGACCCGTCCACTTCATCAGTGTCTGCAGTGGTAAGAGAGATCCATAGGATTACAATAGTAAGGTTTTATACAAATATGAAGAGCTTTCTCTATCTCATTAGTCCTAGGATGTACAATTAAAATGTATCGGTTTACTGAATATTAAGACCAAAAAAATGAAAGAAAGTAAGTGCAAACTTTTTTTTTTAATTAAAAATGCTGTTTTGTTCAGATCCAAACGTTTTCTCTGACATTGACTAAACAAATATTGTTCGACACAGCTCACGAAAAGAAATAAATGTATTTATATCGATGGACCTATAGCTAAAAAATTACTCCATTACATCACAAATTACTTATTATATAGCTCCTAGATTACTGCATATGTTTTAAACAGTAAAGGCTTTATCACACACAGATTTTAAATTGAAAGCTTTAATCATAACAAACAAACGTTTGGTACATGCAATATATATATAATATCTAGCAGGCAACTGTCTACCTTGTCTTTACTTTATACAAACGTTTTTTATTCCTTTGTCTACAGATCAACAGCACGGTTGAAATGTTCACACAACTGTACGAGGGAGAGTTCTGGGACAGGCAGGTGCCTCTCAGTGACCTGTACTATCACTACAACCGCTTCTATGCCGCCATTAACCTGTACCGGAACGACAGCGTCAGATGGGAGGACATCTTCCAGGCCTCAAGGTTTAGTGGTGTGGACCTCAATGAGGAGGGGTGGGAGCGCATTTCAGACATGCTCACAGAGGACTATCTAACCCGAGGGTGCGTGTTTAAATCCTTCTCATTGATCTTTTTTAGATTGTTTTGATTTCTCAAGCTTGCAATGCTATTATCATAGTTACTACTGCTGTGATTGCAGTTGTTGGTGAAGCAATCTTGCAATTAGCATTGCTGTCGCGTTTGTCATTTACGATGCGGAGAATCATCAAGCCACCTTGTTCTTATTGTTTCAGAATATTAATAAATCTAACATATTCATCTACTTTTTAAAATTTTTCTAGCTAAGATAAAGCTACTTGAAATATCGAAAATTATAAGTGTTTCGCTAAAGAAAGGATATTGCAATATAATATGGAGAATAAATTTAATAAAGAGAAAACAGTACGTTGGGTAGAGGAGGAGAACAAGCTAATAGAGCCTTATTTGGCCTATGCACTTTTTTTCAATAATTTTCATAGAGCATGGCTGTTTGAATTACCTCAGATCCCACCGACCAAATCAGACCTTAAGCTGAGGATTAGCTACAGTTTTGAAGCGACTCTCTCACGTCTGTCTTCAGTTATACCTACATTGCTGCCCGCCTTCTGGCCTTGCTCACCTTTCTGTGTACATCTAATCATCTACGTTCCTATCATTCAAACGAACGAATCTATTCGTCCTTCTATCGGCCTACCTTTTTATTTGTATGAAACTGTTTACATGCCAACCTATCTATTAAACTAATAAGCCCTTTTCCTGACTACAAGTCTGTTTGTTAATGAGTCTATCTGAGTGTTCACCTGTTTGTCTGTCTGTCTCATTTCAATTTTCTCCTTTATCCTCACCTTATATTTACCGACCCATTCTGTACGCTCTAAAATTTCTCTTTTTTTTCCAAAATGTCAGGCTGTTTCCATATAAAAAATAGATTCAAATCCTTATTACTTGATCCTTTTTTCAGCATCTTCGGGCTGTATCAAGCATTCGGAGGCGCCCTGTCAACGTCACCCCTGTCACCCGTGGTTGCTCCATACATCCACCTGATGAGCAGAATGGTGGAGATGTCCTACAGAGTGATGTACAATATGACGCGTGAGTAGTTCACTTTACCTCTCTGCCCAAGTGGTCTTGACTACCTTAGATTTATCGCAGGTGTTAGCACCAATCTCAGGCTCTACAGTTTTATTAGACTTTCTCCAAAATCTAATATGATGGCTTAACAAATCGTACTTTAAAAGATGTTTTTGTTTCTCTCTTTTCCCATTCATGTATCTCATAGGTTTATGTCAATTTTATCACTTATGTCAAAGATTCAGAAAATATTAGTTCCTATCCAGGCTGACATTCTTCCATTACTGTGATCATTAAGACGTTATGGTTTTTATCTCACTGGTTGATTTATAAATCAATAAATAAGTCTTTAAAAAAAACACCTCTCAAACAAAGTTTATTAATATTGATCGCATTTTTTTCTGTCGAAGTCTTATGTTATTTGCCCAGCAATGATTTCAGTCGTTTCGTATAAACAAGGTTTGGTTAAATAAGGGCCATCCATATTTACAGATTCATTTTGATAATCTGATATTTAAAAAAAGCTTTTGATTTTGAGTTTTTTGAAGCTTTATTCAAAAAACAAAACAACAAAAAAGGAAACTTAAGTACATTGACTTACCAAAAAAACATTTAAATCAAAATCAAAGTAGAGGAGAATAGTTATGGCAACAGACAGGCACCACAGTCTAATGTTTTCTATTCAACCGTAAGAGCGGGAAAAGGGTACGACAAAAAGGAGCGTCGCTTACACGCAATAATAAAAAAAAAACAAAAAACAAATAATAAAGCAGTTATGGATTATTTTCAAATTGGTTAACAGGTCCAAATAAATATATATGTCAATAAAGAAACGATCTCTCTTTTCCCCAGAAACCTATTCTATTCGATCACCACTGATGAGTGCTATGACAATGGTCACTACGTATCTACCTGAGCTGGTCCAGGGCATGGCTCATATGGTGGACACCAACATGGATGTTGTAAGTCCATATTCTTATTCTGGCTTTTCAAATATATATGCGTATAGAGAACAGCAACTTGCAATCATTAGGCTGATGATGATTCAACTTTATCATTTATTTGACGTGCCAGTTGTTGAAAAAATCTTAATGCACAAGGGTTTTGTATCACAAAAGATGCCTCATTAGATTGGGGTATTCTTTTAAGGATCATGATTGTAGTATAACTAAACCTATTTGCTTTGTAATTCTTTCCGACTTCAACGGTGAAAGTAAGCAGGTGAAATAAGAAGCAATTTCTATCAACTTTACAGATATTCAAAATGGCCGCTTCAGACGATCCGCTAAGGACATTTTGCGTGGAGGATGTGATGCGACAGATGGGCATGCCTAGCTACGTGCCTGTCGGGGAGATGACCGACCTCGTCTGCAAAACCGACTGGGAACAGGTCATTGTGGAGTTTGCTCAGCCTATAACGCAGATACAGGATATGGTCACAGAGGTGAGTTTTTTTATTCGAGGTCCATAATTTTTTCTTTAAAAAAAAAATTCTCCTTTTTATTTTCTGAAAAATTGAAGTGTCTTTCTTGCTCTCAAATTGCCTTCTTTTCTCTAAGTCTCTCTCTCTTTCTATCATTCTCATCCCCTCTCTCTCTCACAAACAAACACACTCACTATCCCTAAAAGTTTTTCTATCCTTCTCGTATCATGTAATTTTTTCATTTGCATGAGCTTATCTCTCAAAGTGTTACTTGGAATAACTTAGAAATGATAGGATTCTGATTTGAGTGAGTGTTTTCTTTAAGTATATACATACATATTCCTGATCACTTTCATTTTTGAGCTATATGGTTTGGTTTAAAGCATGGCGGGCAATGATAAGATCAATTTACGCTATATGAGAGGTACGCTCTACGAATTGATATATATATATTTTTTGCAGATCTAGGTGCCAAAAGCTTGAAATAAAAACTTATCCAGATCAAAAGAACTTTATTTTCATCTAAAATGAATCCTATCATCTACTTTGTGCTGTATCAGACACTCAATGTTTTACCTGTTGGTTTCTACCCCTAGATGGTCCAGATCACAGAAAACTTGGGTGACCCTACAATATCTCGGCAATATGATGCTGAAGGTGACTGGATCACCATGGTAGACTACACACAGCGCCTGGTCGACCTGATCAACTCAGGGGATGTGGCCACCATGGATTTTACCTTGGGCTATCTTAACTACTTCCAGAGTATCGACTTCAACAGGCTAGGGGACGGCATTGGTCTAGCACTGGAGCTGTTTCTAAACGATACAGCCCAAGATATGGAAGGGTAAATATCAAACTAGCAAATCAAGGATCTGAAAGACTAGGTGTCAAATAATGAAACAATCAATGAGGAGTCAAACAATTCAACTTTAATTATGGTATGATAAGTGATTAAAAATGCAACCTATGATCTTAGACAATTCTATGCAAAAAGGAACTATCGGAAGCATAAGTGCTGAACGATATAGTCCAAAATATGAAAGGCTGTGTGCGAAACATTGCAGCTCATCACAAAGAGAAAGTAAATTACCTACGTGAAATACTTGATCTGTTTTGCATATTGTCTTCACCAAGATATCATTTTCACTTTTTTTTTCCATTGTTCATTCGTTTCAAGAGCAGCTTAAATACCTGGACTCGTTGTGCAACCTTATAATTATGAAAGTCGACCAATTCACTTGCATGAAGACGGAAAAATAAATTGAAAACTTTAATAAAAAAAAAAAAAAACTTTATGCTTTTGTGTATCTAACAATTAAGATTAATCACACATGTGAAATCTTAGTGCCATTTCTGGTAAATTCCAGTGCACAAGGGAAGCTTTATCGAAGCGATACGGGGCAAATATAAATACCTAACGAAAGCTATCATCAGAATCAGTATCATCCACATTAACAAAAACGGCCGAGATCTGTCTTTGCAATTTTTTTAATTTCAAGTTACCACTTCTATATGAGATTTGTTTCAATATAATTATATATATGCTTATTTTTTCAATAATCATAACATGGTAATTTTTTTTCCACTAGCATGGCCTTTGCCTCTTTTTCCCGGGTTATGATTTAGACAAAAATGTTCATGATTTTTTTTTTCACCCAGCCTGATAGAGGTCGCCCTGGGTGTGATGTCTGGCATTGACCACTCGATGGGTTCCAATCCTGGCCCAGTGTGGCAAATGGTCCGTGTTTATGCGACTGTGATCGACTCGTACATGGACATGCAGATAGCCCTGACTGAGAATTCTAACAGTAAGTCTTACTGGGGCCTTTGTAGGTTTAAGAAGAGCAATTCTCCATCGCTTTGATATTTCGTCGTTTTATAATTGCCAAATAAGAGAAATAAAGAAACCACAAAGCAATGTAATTCAAAGCAGTAGCTATCAAAATGAAAAAAAATATATATTTCTCTCAACTTTTGAAACAATTCTATCCAGATTCATTTCCTCCTTTTTCATGTTGTCAACATATTGTTTCAAATTAACCATTACAAAATCAATGTAGAGAAAAATTCACCAAAAGAACACGATTGCTGACATAAACTTATTTAAGTAAGTGGAAGAACACAAGGCTTGTAAATTTTTGCAGGAACATTGAGAAGTTTGTATTCAATCAATGTCAAATTGGCATATCCAGTTACAATGAATTGTCTCAGCTGAAACTTTCCGCGTGTTTTCTATTATGACTCATGATAGTTAATGCCAGTGGAATCATAGACTTGTAAGAGCAGATACTTTTTTTTTTTTAACTCTAATGGCTATTATCCAGCGGATATTCAAAAGTTATCGTGAGACAATATGTTTGACAGAAAGTGTGTTTTTATTTCAGATTTGACCAGCGTCCGCAACATATTGTCTATGTATCCGCCTGAATTAACACAAATTACTGAGCTCTTGGCTCAGGCCTACCCAGATTTGGTGTCCGCTCTTCGTGATATCATCTTATACCCTGAGAAAGTAAGAACTTGGATAGAAGTCGTCTTTTAAAATAATGATTCTAAGTCGCAGAGAGAGAGAGAGAGAGAGAAAGAGAAAAAGAGTGTGTGCGAAAGAGAAAAGAGAGGCTATAGGGTTAATGTTTATTTGGGATTTCTATTCGACGAGTGCTGTGATTTTGTAATAACTACTTGAGATGTAAAATTTTTAATGATTATTTATATCGAGGAAAGAGCCTTTAAAATGTATTGTGTTGAAAATATATATTGCCTTATTGTGAATCTCTTTTGGTTTGTGATTGAATTTGAAAAGGTGCGCAAACACATCATTTAGTCTTTTTTTTTTAATTTCAAATTCAAAATCCGATGTATAATGAAAAGAAGTAGGCAAAACAATCAAGATTGGCAGTGTATGTTTGAAAAGTGAAAAAAAGAAAGGTTGTGTGGCTCAAAATAATGCAAAAATGATCATAAGTTGTTTCAATGTGTCGCAAATACCAAATAGCTGGCTACTACTAAGAATTTCTTTTAAAGTATTCTATAAAATATTTCATGCTAGATTCCTCTGTATCAATAATATTTTTATATTTTATATAATATATAAAATATAATATTTTTTATACTATATGATAAACATCAGGCTTCCAACTCATTTGGAATTTTCCAGTCTTCCTTAATTCTATAAAAGATTCAATAACTCCAAGTAATGAGATGACCTTAGCGATTAGCCTCTATTTACTGCAATTATGAAATCTTGATTTTTTTAATTAACATCAGAAGAAAGCATGATCTTCACCGTTTAGTTTTTCATATTTTTCCATCCGTGTTGATTATATGAAGGTACACAGATTTACCTTTAAAGCAAGTAGAAGTCAACCTAAGCTTAGATTTCTAGAGTAATCCATTAGATTTTTTACCCGCTTAAACTGCAAATCACACAGTTGCTTTCATCGTATTTTTTTTACAGTTCCTGGACAATCTGTCCCAATTGGGGTTCCAACTGCCAGACTGCAGGTCACGTTGGGTGTCCGACTATTTCATGTTAGCCCAGGACAGCTCTTTGCATGACCTGGAACGCTACATCTGCAGCCTTAACATGGAGCAATTAGCTCAGAACCTGGCCCAGTCCACACCAGAGATAGATGCTTACTCAGACATGGTGAGGGGAGCTAGGAGGTGCAAACTTATTGTTGTAAAAGATGCTCAGTGGTTAGAGACATAGAGTGTGTGCCTGATAGCAGAAAGTAAATGAGGTTGATTCCGTGTCCTTGCTGTTAAAGACTCTCAAAGACTACGACTTGATCTCTTACACTTGGCCTGAGTAGAAAGTATTAGGTGATATTAAAGAGGAGAAGAATGTCTTGCAACCTTAGGAGCGAAGAAGTAAAAACTTATATCACTCATCTTTTGATAGAAAATCGTTCTGATTTAATTCTTATTTTCCTAATTTATGGACACCTCAGAAAATCAATAAAAATTATCGTGTATCGTTTTTATTTCACGACGATTGTCAAAACTGTTGAATGAGAATTCAAAACACACGGCTTTGGAAAGGGAACTAATTGTAAAAAAAAGCTTTAAAAGTATTTCTAGTCAACATAAAATCAAGACACCTAAACTCGGAATGGTCTTATTTGTGGGTAGAGTGATGACTTCCTATGTTGACCTGTAGGTCTTTGCCCATACAGAACATAAAAAATTTTTTTTAAATGTAGCTTGGTAATTGCTTGAGCGAGGCGTTGGTGGCACAGTGGCTAGCGAGCATGCCCTGTAAGCCTGTACGAATCTCTCTGTCGCAGGTTTGAGTTTGGGCCTGCCTTTGACGCCCTGAACTGACGAGGGCTTGAAAGGTGGCATTGAAGTAGCCGGGCTGTATGAACAAACATATAAGATTCTTTGCGCAGGGCCTTAATGGATGGTATTATTTATTTCAACTGAAATGTCATTTCTCCGTCATGGCGATGGCGAGCATGGATGCAATTAGATTTGAGAGAAAAAAATATACCTATAAAGCGACTAAATGAAGACAAAAAAATGTCAGGAAAAAAAAAAAGATTGACAAATGCAGATGGTCCGAGTAAGACGACACACGATTTTAAAAGGATAAAGCGAGGAATAAAGAAAAGATATATATTGAATGACATAGAAACAAATAGATGGACACAGGACTAGCAGATCTAAGGGAAAAAAAAAGAAGTTGACATTGATTGAGGAGAAACGAGGATGATAATAAATGTTCTTTTTTAAATCTTTTCCTGGAACGAAGACAAAGAGACGTTTATTTTTTGCTGTCACGATTATTTTGACAGATGGCCTTCATGTTTATTCTGCTTCGAACTGGCTTATTTCCTTATTGTGAAATTCGTTACCCTGTTTTGAACAAGCGCTCATTTCTTTTGGGGTGAATGCTACTGTGCCTCCTAGCATTAATTGATCGCTCCATCCGAGTATGAGAGTAACAAAGTAAAAGAGTATGTGCTTGCGGAATTATAAATTAAAAATTATAGATTATAAATTAAAATCTATTTGTGCAGATTAGACAATTTCCTTCTAATATGGCTTTTAGTCATTCTTCTGTAGAAGTTGAGTTGTGAATCACATATGTAATCTGATCTTCAGATCGAAAGAGCATCACTTGATCCAACGTTTGGCCTGAATATGACAGTCGACTGGGCCAAACTGGCGCAGAAGATTGAAAGGTACATCTCTGATTTAAACGAGCAAATGGTCACTTCAGATGTCGGCGCCGCCTTTGACCTTTCACCTTTCAACATTACAGCCATCAATTTGTCATGGGATGATCTCTATCGAGCTGTCGACACCTATCGATATTTCGATACGAATAGGTAAGTTATGAGTGAAAACATTGCGAGAGAAGATAGGGACATCAGATTTTAAAAAAAAAAAAAAAGTCGATAGCTTTAGAGGCAAACAGAATTGTTTGAAAATTTCTAAATTATCTTCTACATTATCGTGATGTATTAGAATCGTATTTTCTTCTTTTTTTGTTGTTGTCGGTAGGGATAATGAACCTAAGTCTTTTCACATGGAGAGAAAAATTCTCTCATAGGCCACGCCTTAATCACGTCTAAGTTTCAGAGGGATTCTATGAGGAGGCAACAGCAATAGAATGTTTCATAAACTTTTTTTTTTGTTTTTTTACTTACATCATCTTACTCCGCATCATCAATTTATTGTACTATGGGCTACATTGAATAAGAAAAACCTATTGCTGATGAAAACTCATGAGAGATCATAACAATGCCGCCTGCAAGAAAGATGGTTTTACATTATTCTTGGGGATACAAGATAGTTTATTTGTAATGAAGAAGAGTAAAAGCCTTGCTGCACACTGTTTTTCCGTTTTCTGTATTCAGCACCAAACTCAAAAATGTCTACAAGACTAATATAGAATAAATCATTGTAACCTTGAATTATGATGGCATCATAAACGTTTTGAGAAAGGAGTCAATTATTTATATTCCATGCATTAAGCTTAGAAGACAGCAAAAGGGTGCTTCAGCACTACATTTAGGTCTCACTAAGCGTTGCGCATTGATCAAGCATACCGTCTAGCGTCTGAAATTTTTGCTCCGAATTCAATCTCCATTTTTGCTGCAATTTGCCAATAGAATGGTCTCTCGTTCGAAATCTTCACTCTAACACACTCTTTGGGATTGTCAAATTATGCTCTAATTGCTTTGGTTAAAATAAATAATAGTAGCCCATGATACCATCACGATGTCTCCGTTTGCCTCCCCAGGATTCAAACCATCGCCACAAAACTGTCAGAGCTGATGACTCGCTCAGCGGTGGCAGTTTCCGGAGAGCTTGGCCTTACTGATATGAGCAATGACATCATAGGAGCTGTCCTCTACGGAAATTCCTACATCTCTTACCACTTCATGAAGTTGGCGAATGCAGAGCTGAGATACTTCAACAGTAAGATTGTTTCTTAACTTTAACTTGAGTGAATCGCCGGATTCAATATTGAGCTTTTTTTTTTCAATGGTGACCAAAACCCAAAATAGTTTAAATATGTGAAAATTCATAGGCAAGGAAAGAAACGAGAACAACAACAACAAAAATCATCAAATGGTTTTTAGCGCTTTTGTAAAACAAATTATCAAAATGAAAAATGAAAATCTTATTTTTTTTCTTTATTTCCCTTGAAATTTATCAAGTCAAATTTTTAATGTCTGTGCATCTACCTGAGTTTATCTGTACAGCTCAGGTTTTGGTTATTTTGATTTATAAAGTTCATGTAAAAGACTACCTTTGTAACACTGTGGAGAGAGAAAGAGGGGGTGAGGGAGTGAGATAGCAGAGTGAAAGAGCAAACGAGAATGACAAAATGATTGAGAGAGAAAGAGAAAGAGAGAGCACGAAAGAGTGAGGGAGATATATGGGTAGAGAAGTAAATTAATGCTAGGATATACAGTAAAATTTATCACAAAATATCACACCAATTTCTCCTCAGCGAGTGGCCCTGTTATCCTGTCTGAGTACCTCTGGTCAGATGAACTCAAGTCTGTCTTTGACGCCATGCAGAGGTTCCCAGAATTAAGCGCCGTTGCCATGGCAACAGTGGAGAGGATCTTACAGACCCCCAATCAGGTTCAAACCATCCTAATGATATTTCATTTAAAACTGGACGCACTTTAATAATTTTGATGAAAAACAGGAAACAGAGTAAAGATTATTTTTGGCAAAGATATTTCATATATTCGTCACTTTACTTTAAAGAATCAAATTTACAGGATGAAATGCATTGTATCTTTTTGTAAGGTCTCGGCCTTGTTCCATAAGCTCATACTTTTTTTTCAATCTTAGCCTGTATTAATGAACTATCTTTTTTAAGTGTTTCCATCTATAGACTATCAACTACTTTCGAATTACTATTTTCTTAATTAGAAAAAACTGTCAAGTACATTGAAGAATAGCTGCACGAATTCTTTCGAGCGTATAAAACTTTCTTCTCCTTCATGTCAAGCACAAAATCCGTAACAGAAATGTATATTTTGTGCCGCTTATTTCTCTGCTCTGCTGCGCTGAAAAAGCTTATGTCAAATAGGTCTGTTAACACTGCCCATCTCTTTTCGTTGTAATTCTGTCAATGTTATCTAAGTGTGCCTTTTTCTCCGATATTTTCTGATTGAAGGCAAGCAATTTATCGAGTGCCTAATAATAACCTTGTTTGTCTCCATTTATCACCAAAATCGTTCAATTTTTTTGGCTTACAGTCCAATCTCATTTTAAAAATGAAGCTAAATGAAACAATTAAATTTGAACTATCTATTTCATACCAGGCGAAAATACCGACCAATGTTAAGGCGCTGTGCACAGACTTACAACTTTTCTCCGAAGTGTTTGTTGTGAACGCATCCTCAATGCCAGCCGCCGAGTTACAGTACATCGTCTGCGATGTTGTCAACATTAACTTTGAAAAGCTTCTGGACGAGGTAGTGAACAACCGAGCTAGTGTGCGGGAGTTTGTTCAAGCGGTAAGGTTAAAGGTTGTTGTTTCATCACAAGATGTATCAATATCAGATTGACGATATTAGTATTTCTCTTTCGCATCCCTTTCATACATTGGAATCATAATCTATCCCTCTTGTTACTCAAAACTGCGAGCCTAACTATTGCTTACAGCTATGATCGTCATCGTAATTGTCATTACCATCTCCATAACCGTCATTTTTTTATCTTTTATGATTTAATAATATTGTTATTATTATTACCATCACCACCACCACCGCCTCTTCCACCACCATCAGCATCATCATCGTCATCGTCATCATCATCATCATC
>BLXT01007365.1:881826-895251 GCA_019648995.1 Plakobranchus ocellatus | reverse complement strand
TCGATCTCTCGATCTCTCTCTCTCTCTCTCTCTCTCTCTCTCTCTCTCTTTGTCCCTCTCTGTATCTCTATCTTTATCTCTCTCTCTGTATCTCTATTTTTGTCTCTTTCTATCTCTTTCTGTCTCTATCTGTCTCTCTCTCTCTCTTATTCCTTTCCTTCTCTTAGAATTAACTTATTGCATTGCAACTGCATTGAAACTAACCGAACATAATCATGGTGATTTTGCAAATCTATGTTCTTTGTTTTTTTTTTCTAATACACATTGGAAAGTTGCAGCTTTTGAAATTCTATCTTTCAGGCCAATACAACATTCGAGCTCATTGATGAGATCTACCGAGTGTCGCAACTCTGGGCTGAGGGGGCAAACAATCTCAAAGCCATGGTAGACACTTTGCAAGATGTGGACGACCTTGAGGTTAGCGTTGTTATACAATCAGAAAGAACATTTCCCTATAAGATCAGATGCAGTGTTTTTCTTCATTTCAAATACCACAATGTATACCTCATAGAGTATATAAATTTGCACAAAACCTCAGCACTAAATAGATTATTTATAACTATTCTTGTCTGTCTGTCACCTGTCTATCCATCTATCTTTCCAACATACATTTCTCTATCTGTTTATTCACCTTTCTATCTAGCAATATATCTGTTTATCCATCTAGCAATATAGCTGTCTCCCTGGCTATTTACCCTTCTACAACACATATAATTGTCTATTCATCTTCCAATTAACCATCTGTCTGTCTCCCGTTCATCATAGGACTACCTATATACCTTTTGTGTTCCTTTAAGAAAATGTCTTTTCTATTTATTTTTTTTTTAATCCACTGCCCGAAAAAAAAATTGATGACTTTTTTTCCTTTTGCCAACTTTTACATCAACTTAAACGACTCTTTTTTTCCCCTCTCTAAACCCACAGGTTGCATTGCAGAACAACTTTGTAAGCGGCCTAATCGAATCAGCCCTGGGGATCAGCGCCAACACTTTGCTCTCCAGCCTGGACGCCGTGCGCTCCGATAACTTCAATACCAGCCAGATCGACGCCCTGAAGACTGCGGCCGAGTTTGTCGCCAACTACACGTCCTGTATTGAGACGAACCGTTTCCAAGCTGTAGACAGTGAGGAGGAGATGGAGAAAGAAGCGTTCCATCTGAGCAAGCTGAAGAATTTCTTCGCTGGTAAGAGATACATCTTCAATGTGTTTGATTATTTACTTTTGTCTGGATATGGCTGGTGATGTACAAGTCTGCTCCGGGGGTGATTTGCTGGATCAGTTGCAATAAGTGGAGCGCTGTATCCAAAACTGCTTCTTTTCATTGCCGCCTATACTCTCATGTGTTAAAAAAAATGGTGAATTGTTCGTAGTATGTTTTGGAAGAGTGTAGGACAAGAAACGCAAATACCTAACTGGCAGAAATGTAACAGTTACCGTTGCTAATAAGGACATAGCCAATCATGTTCCTTGACTCAAAACTATTCTGAGCTAATCTTATAAGGTTGTCTCTACTTTTTCAACGGGCATGCTAAATTTTATTAAAATTTTCTTGTTTGTTTCTTCACTATGCCTTTCTCTAAAAAGCAATCCCTTTGAATATTTGATACCAATACTTAATTTATCTTTTGGTAAAAAAAAAAACTTACATCCTAGAAATGTAATTTTCAAATTATTTTTATTAGTAAAGGGATCTTTTCCGAATATTTAATATATGTCTTTGAGATTAGGATAACGAAAGCGATACATTTTGATAAATCCATTTTAACGAAGGGCCACAGGCAATGCATAAATTGCCGGCGTTCCAAGCATCAAGTCACTGATCACATGCATCTAATTTAAAGGAGAGGTATAGATATATCATAACTTTGAAAGTACGCCGTCCTCATAATGAATTAAATTCATCTATACGCTGTTAGACCTAAAACGTCATCTGATACCAAAAAAAAAAACCAAAACCTTTTAACTCAGCTTGTGAGGATGAGGATTTCAAAACCTATTTGATCTTGCAGGTATCGTGTTTATGGACATTGATGATGATGATGCCTCCACCAGCGGCGGAAGAAAGAAGAGAGCGACTGGGGATGAGATGCCCAAGCATATCACCTACAAGATACGGATGGACGTGGATAACACGATGAACACCAATGAATTAAAGTCAAGGCAAGCTTGGTTTATATATGGTTATTTAAGTAGTAATTTTCGACTCTATTTACTCTGCCCAGTACTTCTGGGGAATTTATGGTGGAAATATTCATCTCTGGCGAAGAGCTTCGATAACGATATATTATGTTATCTTTTAAAATTGACAACCAGTCTTTTTGTTATGCACACTTTAGTGGGATGTCCACACTAAATGTCATGACTTTTAGTCAGAAAAACACTGTTATGATTAACTGACAGGTACAAACTGTTTTTCGAGGTCAAATCTTCATACATGAATCACTTGAACAAATTGGGTTGGTTTTTTTATATTATTTTGAACAAAATGTCTGAGATAATGCACAAATTTTATTTGTACCTTTAATCTTCACATTAATATTGTCTTTTTATCCTCATTTCTATTTTTAATGGTGGAAAAGTTAGGGTTAGAGTTAGGGTTAGGATTAGGATTAAGGTTAGGATTATAGTTAGGGTTAGAAAGCTGTAAAGCTAAAATCAATGACCCGAGACCGTGAAATCAGCGCAAACTTTCTAGCCATGTCAAGACTTAATCGATCAATCTGTCACCGGACAATTAGAGATGTTACCTGAAAATGAAGTCTTGGAAATTGTATTCAAAGTTCAGCCTCCAAAACAGCATATGGGTTCACAGTGACTTGTATTTGAATCTACTTTAAAACTTTTGTTCTGCCTCAATTCCATAGTCTGTGGAAATTCCAAGCAGAGGACAACTTCATTGAGGACATGCGCTACTACCGTGGCTTCATCCACATCCAGGACATGCTGGACTCGGCCATCATCAAGCTGCAGAAGAACCAAATTCTCGACACACCAGGATCACACATCAGGCAGATGCCTTTCCCGTGTCACCATTATGACAAGTGAGAAATTATTGATATCGTTTACTGCTAGTTTTCTTTTAGCCTGATATCTTATTAGGAAGGAAGAGAAAGCTTTGTACCGCATCATTTTTACTTCTCTCTCTCTCTCTCTCTCTCTCTCTCTCTCTCTCTCTCTCTCTCTCTCTAAAAACATATATATATATATATATATTAAATATATATGACAGCACATTTATTCACACATAAATCTATAAGATATGCTGTTTCTTTACCTTTCTTCCGCTACTCGGACATGCAAAATTGTACGACGCGGAAAATGATACCGATACTATTCGCCTACATAAACAAAGCCGTTGGTTTTTACAGACCGAGTTTCATGCAATAGTAAATGTTTCTAACTCTTAATTTTTTTTCACAGCTTTGTGTTTTTGCTGGGCGCCTACTTAGTTCCTGTAATGATGACCTTTGTTTTCCTCGCATCTTTGGGAGTCGCCACTCACAACTTTGTCTACGATAGAGAGAACGGACAAGAAGCGGTAAGGCCATACTTAAAAATACATTTTGATATTTGCGTTTGAAATTAGGAAAAGAAACACAGCTTTCTTAAAACAGATCAATTTTTTAAAAAATTCTCCAGTTAAATAATTTTTATGTCAAATTACCTCCATAATAATTTTAATCATAAATAATTTTATTATTCAGTTGGGCTTATTCTTCCTCTTTTGTTCAAAGAGCACTTTTTTTTTTTTCCTATTTCATTAGTTCTCCTAAAAAAAAGCCTGATGTATTTTCAAATCAAAATAATCTGCAAGGTTTACCTTGATATCTCCGCTTTTGCAAATCAAATTTTGCATCACCATCCAAATTCGTCCCGATTTATTGTGCCTATTCTAGTGTTTTTTAGTGCATTAAGCCATTTCAAACTATCGACTATACTTTTTGTAAAAAAAATACTAAGGTTGATCTTATGTAGTATGCTGTTCCTTTGAATGTGCTCCACTTATTTTTTTTTTCACTTTTGGCATTCCATTCCTTGTAAAATATTAACGATTTGATCCCTCTGATTAATCATTATACAACTTTGACATTATCTGGAAAATACAATTTGAAAATTTGTAGGTCTTTCAGTATTTGTATCATTTTTTATATATGTCACGACACTTTCTTGGCTTGGTATGAGATTGATATGAGTTATTTCACCATCAAGTTGGAATACAATCCTCGTCTCTCCTGTCTTCATGGGTTTAAGCTCAAATAATTATTAATAGCCAAACCTGTTGCTGTTATTTTTTATTATTATTACTATTGTTAATGTCACTTAAAGATATTCTCAAAAAAGCAAAAGTTACGCACCAAACATTTAATGCTGTTTTTCCCCCTTTAGCTTTGACTTTCTGCGTACAAAGTTCCAAAAATTTATTGCCATTATAATTTATCCCTGAATATTTTGTTTCGCCAGATTGGTGAGTTTTAAACAGAGTTATTAAATGTCGTTTCGTAAACCCGTAAAACGACTTAGAGATTTTAAAATCTGCCCACATAAAATAGCATGATCTATAGAAACATATCTATATTTTTGTGGATTTTATTTACGCTCCTCAAAAATTTGTATAGGCATTACACGTTTGAGCTTAGCACCATTACAATAAGATGTAGTCAATATAATTCTAAAGCCATCATGTTCTTTTGCAGACCCTCGGCGTTATGGGCATGGTTTCTGGGTTGAACTTTGTGATGTGGTTGATTACCACTATGGTTGTGATGGCCGCAGTTTGTATTGTGATGACCATCATGCTCCGATACACAGACATCTTCATCTACAGCAACCCAGTCATTATCTTCCTGTACCTCCTGGAGTTCTGCTTCAGCTCCCTCATGTTGCTGTGAGTACGAGTGTTGAGTGCGAACTTTGAGTGCGAGTGTTGAGTGCGAGTGTTGAGTGCGAGTATTGGGTGCGAGTATTGAGTGCGACTCTAGGATGCGAGTGTTGAGTATGAGTGTTGAGTGCGAGTGTTGGGTGCGAGTGTTGAGTGCGAGTGTTGGGTATGAGTGTGCTCATAGCTTACTTAACTAGTCCAATTTTTTTTCTCTTTACAAATCATTCCACTATGGGTGCCTACATTATGAGGATATGATATACTAAAGCTCAAGTTTTCTTGCTGAAGGGAAATGTCAACAAACATTAACATGGGCTGGCTTTGCTACCTTCTTTCCATCAATTCCTGTTTGGAAAAAATGGGATTCATAAAATAATCATAATTTTTATTTTTATTTCTCTCGCGAAATCAGTGTTATAGTTCGTAATAATATTAGAACTAGAATTTTTCTTACAAAAATAAAAAAAATAATATCTCCCATTATTGTCTAAGGCAAATAGTTAAGAAATCCAAATTATATTAGGGATATAACAACGCATTCATTTTTTAAAAAAGATTTTTAAGAGAAACTACACACAGAGAGCTCTCTCTTATTTCATGAAGATGAACTGCCTCTATTCTGCGTACCTATTCAAAATGTTAAACTTGTCTCTGACCGATTGATGATCCCCAGGTACATGGTGTCCTCGTTCTTCACGCGAACCACAATGGCTATCCTGTTTGTTCTCATGATTTACCTCATCTCCTACATGCCCTACGTCGTCCTTGTCGGTTTGGAGGTTTCCATGAAGTTCTGGCACAAAATTTTGGCAGTGAGTTCAATTATATGTTGATTCTTGACATTTACCATTAAAAACAGCTGTTGGACTATGGTTGCCAACCATTAGTGCCAACCACTTTGTTGGAGGATGCTCTAAGGCAGTTCATGTTTTTATTTAAGCCTTATATAAGATTATCTAATAAAAAGGAAACAAATAGCCCTTAAAAAAGCACCAATGTGATTTTATTTTTATTAAATCTGCGATCTTTTAATCGATTTAGTGTACAAAATGATTGTCCTGTATCTAAAGAAAAAACTAAAACAAAATCAATGAATGTTGGATGTTTTAACCACACTAAGTAATCATTATATCAATTTGTCAATTTTTTCCTTATGTTCTGGTATCTTATTGATCTCAGTGACATACAATGAAACTTCTAAATTTCTGTGAAGATAGTATTATTTTTTGGTATCTTACAGCCTTCTGTACTTACATATTAAACCTGAGAGATAATGGACACCATTTTAAGAGGATAAGTATTGTGTTCTTATAGGCGATATTTGTCCACTTGTTGGTGTTGGGCTAATAAACTCGCATTGAAGGCTAGGTAGACCTTCCGCAAATGAAACACAGATATTGTCCAACAGGCAGAGACGTTAACTCCTCTAATACTTTAAGCTACAACGCATATTGAAGACAAAACCAGTGCAAACAGCCTAGGGTTCGGAGCTGAAGGGATATTAATGCATCACTACTTGTATCGTCGGACACATAAACACTCAAGTTACTAAAGTCCGTATAATTCTTTGTTCCATCTTTTGCCAGTGTCTGTCCTCTACGGCGGCTTTCAGCTTCGGAACCTTGACTTTGTCCTACCTGGAGGAGTCTGGTATTGGTGTGGAGTGGAACAACCTGACGCAAGACGTCAGTAGAGACTTCAGCATGCACTGGGCTTTCATCATGATGGCCATTGACAGCGGTGTCTACTTCCTCATTGGTTGGTATGTCCGCTGCGTCAAGCCAGGTGAGTACAGGATTATCAAGGGTTTTTTAACAAAAATCTATTTCATCATCTTTAACATCATATTCTCAAATTTTCAAGACTTTGCTTTCTAAAGTCTCTATGGTTTTTTTTTTTTCTCCACTAAAAAAGTACAATCCTGACTTTCAAGAATTATTTAAACCAACTTCTTGTGAAAACGGAAAACCGATTTTCAAGGCTGATATTTTTTCTTCCTGTATTTTTCAATTATTTCTCAATCTTTATTTATTTTCTGGTTTGTCTTCGAAGTTTTTAGCTGAAGTTAATGTATAGGGGACAATTGTGCTTTGTTGATTAGCAATAGTAAAAACATGCTCAATTTTTTTCCGTTCTTGTGTTTAAAGGTGTTAGGGATATGTCAGTCTCTTTTAATATTTTTCCTTTGTCATACGATTTTCCTTTCGGTTGTTAACATCTTCTAATCCATTATCTAATTGGAGATAATAATACCTGAAGATTACTGTACCGTTATCTTTACTGTTTTTCTTTTATACTTTTTTATATTCTTGGATATGCTTTCCGAAATTCATAACACTTTAGTACTCTTTTGTTTCAAAATCTGTAGATGTTGTCTTTATTTCGGTGTATTTCACCAATTTTTAAACTTAAACTTTATTTTCCTCTCGCCAAAACCTAGTAAGCAAATATTTCAAAGTGTTTTGACAGTAGATTTCTGCTTCCAAAACGATTGTTTTTAATAGAACTCATTTGGAGTCGTGAATAAGTTTCGAACTAGTAATAAAATTGTACCCACCAAAGTTCTGAATGTTATCACTATCTTATTATACAGTTTATTGAGATTCTACTCATGTTGCGGTTTTGTATGATTTTTTTCTGCTATGACCGAGTGAAATAATTATATTGAAAGGGTGAAAAGTTTTGATTCCGTGATACTTTAGGCAATTCTGTGACGTCTTCGTTATTTTTCGCTGCTTTAGGAAAGTATGGCCTGTCTCAGCCCTGGTACTTCCCCGTTCTGCCTTCCTATTGGTGCAGCTGCCTCAAGTGGGCCATGCCTCGAGGCTTCAAGCCGGTCGCCGAGCCTAACTCAGGTGAGTCTGACATCACTGTCAGAAAGTCAGGGGCGGGAGATGGGTTATGTGATTGACATTATATGTTGTGAGAGGAGGGAATAATTTTTAATAAATGAGATCAGAGACAAGGGTATGCCCTGCTTTGTAAGTTACCAAATCCTTAAAGATCGTAGTAATGAATATTTTATATTTGAAATCTTAACTTTCAGATCTAACAACTGACAACAACTTTTAAAGCAATGCCTCGAAGAGAATATAGCACTTAAAAAAAAAAAAAAGCAATAAGAAAAAAGATCACCTTCCTTCCACAGTGTTTAAAAATAAAAATAAAGATTTGAAAAGAGTGCATGTGAGCTCATTGTTTTATCTGAAAGACGATTTCCAATACCACTGAAGATGATTATATAGAAATGAGTTTATATTTGTTACGTTTTAAAAGATACATGAGAAAAGGAGTATCGTCATTGTTTCTTCAGGTATAAAGCTTTAAGCGTAGAAAACCGTGAATAAATCAGCCTTAGAGTTAATGTTTATGTACATCACCTCTTGGTCGCCATTCATACTTCAGGCCTACATCAATGTTAAAATGCACCTGGTGTTAATAAACATCTTTCTTGTGCTCAGGATCGATGTTTGAGCCAGCTCCGCCAGGCCTTGGTGTAGGCATCGCCCTGCAGAACCTCACAAAAAAATACAACAGCAAGAGGAAGGCAGTTGATAACCTGTCCGTCAACTTCTATGAGAACCAGATCACATCACTGCTGGGACACAATGGCGCTGCCAAAACTACTACACTGTAAGTTTACAACCGAAACAAGCATGGAAATTTGGGCAAATTTTATTCTTCGCCTATTTCTATTTTCAATTTTGTGTTTAATGATAGAAAAAGTCTTTTTTATTATGGGAATATTCCATAATTCTTTGAAGATTCATTTCTTTTAATTTTTTTTAAAGATGGATTAAAGTTGTAAACGCACCTTACACTGAAGCTACAAGTATACCATTGCCCTCTTAAATTTTACCAATTTTATAAAGATAGCAACTATCCAATACTTATGATAACCAAAATTAAGAAGTCTAACTTGCAAGTATATCTCATTTGGAGAGAAATTGTAAGATGTTGTGTTATAGAGGTAAATATCATAAAATTATAAGGTACTAAAAAAATGAATAAGAGATTGCCAAAGTGGTGCTTTCATTATTGTTATGATTAAAAAAAATATGTATCCAAACTTTGTAAAGTTTATACCCCTAAGATAAAGTCTTTTTTGTGTAAAAGCGTTGAAAGAAATGCTCAATTTAAAACATAACAGTTTCTGTAAAAAAATTCTTGCTGCATCAATTAACTACCCCATATTAATTTTAGTCATAAATATCTTGATATTCTTTCAGTAAAAGTACAGGCAATCAGGCCTACTCTTCTTTTTACTATGTGTAGTGATGCTAGCTAACCTGACGTCAGTCATACTTCACTAATACTCACTCACTCGTTTTCAGTCGGTCATTGGTTGTCCCTCCATTCATAACAGTGATGGAAACACAGGTACCATTTAATGGTCCATATCTTGGCAGAGGCTCTGATACAAAGTCTACACAATCATATGATTTATTTCGATTGTATTTTTAATATTAAGACACCACTGTGATTGTCTGTACATCCAGGAAAATGCTCTGTGGAGTCCTGGAACCAACATCGGGTAAGGTCATGATCAATGGCAACCAGCCGGGATGTGGGAAGCGGTCCATCGGAATCTGCCCTCAACAAAATGCGCTCTTTGACTAGTGAGTGGCCTGTATATTGCTGATATTGGACTAGCTCAAAAAAACTTTTCAGTGAAGAATATAAAGCGCTAAGGTTTCGTAGGGTTACACAAACACACGCACATAAAGGAACAAACAAAAGGCAACGTAATCATTAAATATAGGTAATATGTGATATATTCATAGAATATGTGAGTATCATTATAATGTTAAAGTATGTAACAAAGCTAGACAATATCATACTTCGCTAAATCTTATGGAACTTTCTATTGATTTATTCTATGACTTTAAAATCTTTATTTGTTGACTATTTTTGTCAGCTTTTCTCATGTTGAATTGGCCAAGTTAGGAAACATGAGTTCCATTCGTTTCACCAATAAGATTGTAAAACAGCAAAGATCAAATTAGCAACAGCATTTTCCTACAAATGTACATAATAATACTATGTAACATTCCTTAAACTATTTGAAATAGGTGCCTTGCTTTCGTAAAAACACTGGCAAGTATCTTTTTATTTTTCATTTTCTACTCCAAAAAATGAAAAAGACTGTCTGAATACCTGAGGTATGTGTTGCACTTTCCTCCACAGCATGACTGTGATCCAGCACATGTCCTTCTATTCTGGAATCAAGGGAGCCAACCCTGAAGTGTCCACAGCAAAAACAGAGACTCGGAAGTAAGACAAACATACTTTCATTTCTATCCCGGCTGGTGTATTTGAGTTTTGCAAAAATGTTTTCGTTTTTAAGATCTCTTTGATTTCAATTATTGACTTTTAAATAAGTCTAAAGTTAAAAGATACATACATAAAACCACACAAATCATGATGTGTTCACATTAAGAGGCCTACTCTAATTTTGACAGTTGTTAGTATGCTAAACAATCTGCCTTGAGAAGGCATTTTACATGTTGACCAATCAAAAGTTCAATAAAAAGGATTTATATGGCTGCTTTTGTTGTTCTATCAAATCTTGCTTAATTACAGTCGTTTCAGTACATTTGTTTGTTTATATCATAATTTGTTTCGTTTTAAGAACACCCAGCGCCTAGCTTGTTCAATCTAAAATTAGATAACTATTGGAGAGGAAACCAAGCCAATTCAGCCACAAATCGGATTTTGTCCATTTTAATTGATGAGCATAATATAAAAGCTTACAAAGTACACTATCATACGGAAAAAAAACTTAATATGTCCTTACTCCAATTCTGTCGAAAGATATGCGAGTTTCAAGGTTGCATGTTCTTTATTTTTTTGGGTCCCCAAATAGTTTTTAAAAGGGTCAAGTGCAAAAAATATTTTCTGCTCTAGTGGCCTGAAAATTCATTAAGTGCTGGTTTACAAATCGAGTCATGTTTTATCCCTGGTCTTCCAGATTGCTCATGGACGTGGATCTGTGGCACGCAAGGAACACACCTGTAGGTGAGCTCTCTTATGGCATGAAGCGCAGGCTCTGTGTTGCTCTGGCCTTCGTAGGGAAGTCAAGGACTATCATTCTGGATGAGCCCACTAGCGGAGTTGACCCTCATGCCCGCAGAAATATCTGGAATCTGATTACAGAAAACAGATTAGGTAAGATTTTCGTGGCTTTCTGGTAAACATCAGTCTCAGTTTTAGGAGGGTATTTTTTTTTTCAGGGAAAGATTGGAGGGTCGCAAACTACAACGATTAGAAGCGAGGAAAGTAATGTCTCGGTGACTTGAAGGATATCTTACTCTCATTGAGAAAACAGAGGGCTGAAGAAACAAAATACGATATACAATTACTTATCTAGAAGGTTTGAAATGATAGGAAACAGGTACCGACCAGAAAAGTATAATCTATGTTTCCTTAAATCCTGTACAAATAACAGCAACAAAATATTATTGCTTCTTTTTTATTCAGATCTGACGCTTGAGAAAGGTGATAGTTTTTCCCTTGTTTTGAATATGATCACTAAAGACATTTTCCTCTGTGTTACTCGTAAATAAAGCAGCTTTTTTTTAACTTGTAACAGTGCACTGAGTAACTTAGTACCAACATGTACGCTGTGCTACCGAGCAAGATAAAAATAAATGATACACACTTCTGTTTCATACCTAACCTGTCAAAGAGAATGGCTACAAACTTTTCGATACCAGAAAGGAACCTTAAAATTGTGCAAAAGCTTACCTTTGTTTTCTTAATCTCTCTTCTTGCAGCGATCTATCTGTTTTATCAATATGCTTATATCGCATGTCGTACATAGGTTCGCTTATATGTATGCCATTATATATGCATGTAAACGCATACATATGAACAACATGACGACGTCCAAAAATTATTAAACGGTAAAAGATGATATGATAATACATCTTATGGCGGATTATTCATTAAATCTTAACAAAGTATCTCCCTCGGTGCATGCACGCAACATGTCAGACAATTTATAAAACAAATTTCTCGGTCCTCTTTCTTTGCCCAGGCCGAACGATACTGCTCTCGACACATCACCTGGACGAGGCAGATATTCTCAGCGACCGTATCGCTCTCCTACACCAAGGGAAGCTACTGTGCTGTGGCTCACCAGCCTTCCTCAAGCGCAGCATCGGACACGACTTCAGACTCACCATCAAGAAATCAGAAAAAGCATTAGAATATGTGAGCATTCGCTTCTCTGTTTTTTGTCTCAATCATATTTGATTTTTGAGTCCAACTTTATCAGAAATGTATGTCATGAAAAATATTTTACGACCATTTTGACTTTCATCGTCTTTTTCTTTTTTTTTTTTTTCCTTTGTTATTGACATTTCAACTATAGTATGGTGCAACAATCAGATTGTTGTCGCATAAGAGGTGAATAGAGAATCACTTTGTAGCAATGGGGCAAACTGCAAGTTCCTCAAAACTATTGAATAAATCTTTTTGTGCGTATACTTTTTATATGCACCTCCTCTTCTAGAATCATATAGGTCTATCGTTACCATCATCATAAGCAACAGCATTGTTTGTATGCTCAAGATGATCATCACCCTATTGGATGTGCCTTTATCATTGTTATCATTATCACCATCATCATCATCATTTCAGTAATACTCGCTATTGTACAAAATGAGCCAAGTAATAGGTCATGGTAATGGAGAAGTATCAGTGTTATTATTGTCAGTGTCATTCATTGACCCGTGTCTGCCATTGCTAGTGCAGAAGTTAGGAGTGGTCTTTTAGATTAGGGATATCATACCCTTTGGTCCAACAAAGGCAGATGTATGGATGAAGTGAACTTAAGAATGGTAAGAAAATTTCATAGACACGAGGTTATACTTATTGCCCTGATCTGACGTAAAATAAGAGCTTAAGTTTTATGATTTGTATAACAAATGTCTTCATAATTTTTAGGCTTCATAGATACAGGTCTGTTTTCATAATGTTTAGGCATCATAGATACAGATCTGTTTTCTCTTACTTTTATCGACTTTGTAGTGAAAGAAAATCGATCATCAAAAATTGACAAAGCTATGCTATTCATAATACTTCGATTGTTCGTAACAACAATAATCTTTTCTTTTTCTATGCACAGGACAACACTGAAGCTCTGTCAACGCCAGTGAGAGAAAGTAAGTACAATTTGATTATCCAAAATAAAAAAATATATAGTATATATTAATTGCAGATCAAAAATGGCAGTAGTTTGCCATAAACTACAAGGAAAGGGGTAATTCAGCGGATGTTGGAAATTTAAAAATATAAAAAGAAACATTTCCTACTTTTGAATGTTTAGGAGAAAGTTAAAATACTAAACTTTTTCTCAGAATTTTTAAACCTATAGCACTTTGTCAGAGTGAGTGGGTGCACGCACTCACTTGGCGAAATAATACATCCTCCCCATACACAATCTGTTCATCTTATCTATCCCCCACCTCAACCCCCCTCTCTTTTTTCTGCCTGTCTCTCTCTTTCTCTCCTCTCCTCTCCTCTCTTCTCCTCTCCTCTCC
>BLXT01007365.1:813486-831418 GCA_019648995.1 Plakobranchus ocellatus | reverse complement strand
TCCCCCTTATTTATTTATTTTTTTTGTTATTTCACTTTTGATTTACAGAAAATTATCAAAAATATGGAAATCATATTTATGCAACTTATTACAGTTCTGAGCTATTCAGATTTGAAAGGCATGTGTTATAATTTATGTTTTTATTTTCTTCAACAGGTCACTTGGACATGGTAAAGTTTTTGTTAGAGGCAGGGGCAGACCAAGAGCATAAAACTGATGAGATGCACACTGCCTTGATGGAAGCTTCGATGGATGGACATGTTGAAGTTGCAAGACTGTTGTTGGACAGCGGAGCTCAGGTTTAATCTTTTTTTTATTTTGTAATTTACTGAAATATAAATATACCTGGATGCTTTTTTTTTCTGGGGGTAATTTGTTAGTTGTATGGATTTCCTTTCAAAGATTTTTAAAAACTCTTTCTGGTTTATTTTGCATTGAACCATAATTATAAAAAAAAGGTATTGCAAGATATGTATGACTTGTAACTGTTGTCTTCTCTTTTGTTTTGCAATTACATTGACATGGCTAAAACGATAATTATTTTTATCAATTTTCAACAAAGCTTAGGGCTTTGATATACTGAGGTTAAATTTTAAAAAAATACTTACCTTAGAAACACTTTTCCATTCTGTCTCAATGATATTTTGTGGGCCCTTTACATGTTTTGTCATATTAGTCTTGTTACTTCTGATGAAAGTATTGGATATAACTGGAAATACTCTTGGGCATTATTCAAAATAGGTTTTGTGCCTTTATTATGTAAAGACTTTTTTTTATGAATATAAGAAGCAAAAGAAAGAATTGTGCACATGGTTTTGGTAACTGTGAACCATTTCCAAATACAGATGAAATAGTTGTTAAATAAAATTGCATTCATGATAACATTTTTTTCCCTTTCCCCCACGGTCTTCCTTTTACAAGTTTTGGGGCTTATCCTACAATTTTTTTTTTTTTTTTTTTTTTGGTAAAGAGGTTTGGCAGTCCCACAATAAGAATATAGTAGACTTTCAAAGTATTCTTCAATATTTTATTTATTTATTTATTTGTTAACATTCATAAGGTTAATATGCCAGCCGACAGCTTCGAGTCTCCTCTTACCCTGGCTGCCTGTGGTGGCCACATTGAGCTTGCAAGCCTTCTTATTGAACGGGGGGCTAACATTGAGGAGGTCAACGATGAAGGCTATACACCTCTAATGGAAGCAGCCCGAGAAGGTCATGAGGATATGGTGGCTCTGCTTTTGAGTCAAGGTATGAACTTACTTCTTCACTAATGCTAACCCTTTCTTTTCCAATGTTTTGTTTCAGTTAAGCTGACAGTTTGCACCATTATTTTGATGGTTGTCATTAATTTTTGGAGGAGTATATTGTGTCAAAATTGATATGATTTTTTGGGTTTGCTACCATATAAAATGATTCAAATTTTTTGAAAACATGTGTTCTCTTTCCAGTATGTAATGTTCTCATCACTCTATGAATTGACACAATTTAATACTTCAGTATAATGATCAGGAAAAGCAACGAAAAATATTTGAAATTTCCAACATTATCCCTTGTCACTATAAACATTCTGATATGGAATTTTAATCCCTTTGAATAACCTTGGTTGCATCTATAAATCTATAGTATGCCTTACACTTAAAGTCCCTACTGACTTACCTGATGTGGCATTCAGAAATAATTGTGATGGGCCACAGGCAAGCAACTTGGCTAGATTAGAAATATATTTGGGTATTCATTGATCATCAGTAGTATAGCAGTAGAAAGAGCAAAAGTTTTGATCGTTATCTTCTATTAAATTTATTGTGGATTGCTTTCTATGTTTTAAATCAATAGGCGCTGATATCAATGCACAGACAGAGGAAACTCAAGAGACTGCTTTAACCTTAGCATGTTGTGGAGGATTTTTAGATGTTGCTGATTTCTTGTTGAGGTCAGGTGCACTCATTGAAAGAGGCTGCAGCACTCCTCTGATGGAAGCTGCACAAGAGGGCCATCTTGATCTGGTTTCCTTTCTCCTGAAGTCAGGTTTGTGTCATCTTATATTCCATTTTATCAATGATAAAAGTAAAGGGAGTAAAGCAAATGTGTTTTGAAAAAGTTGGCATTTTAACAACTTGGGTTCAGATAAGATAACTCACTAGACTTGAAAAGTTTCTATTTTCTTGTTGTTGTTGATGTGAAGATGCAAATGTTAAGTGTATTTTTTTCTTTATTTTTTTGTGAAGGTGCAAATGTTGAGGCTCAAACTGGCACCCATGACACTGCCCTGACATATGCATGTGAAAATGGCCATACTGATGTTGCAGAAGCTCTTCTGGAGTGTGGAGCAAAATTGGTAACATAGTTTGTTTTATCAGTCAACTTAACTAATTATATGCCATGAAGGATACTTTTTTTCAGTTTTGACTCTATCTTGCTTGTTCAAATATAGACAAATATATGATGTCAAGTCTAAAAGCCCCTTGTAGTCACTAAGAAAAAGTCCCTTTGGTTTAAAACAACATGCTGGAAGTATTGAAAGATAGAAACTTTATGATAATTGATTTTCTTTTTTTCTAATTTTTTCTCCACTGTAAAGGAGCATGAATCTGAGGGTGGTCGCACTCCTCTGATGAAGGCTGCAAGAGCAGGTCACTTGTGTACTGTCCAGTTCCTTATCAGTAAAGGTATGTAATTCTCCAAGTTGCTATCAACATTCGATTGAGCTCAGTTTTTTTTTTTTTTTTTTAAATATCTCCTCGGTATCATTAATTTGGACTTTTAAGAATGGTAGCTCCAAAATTTTAAAAACCTCCCCAGATAATTAATTTGAACTTTCAAAATGGCTTTGCTTGTACTGCTAAAAACATTTAGATACTCTAATTGTGGTTTTTTTTCTGTCTTTCAAGGGGCTGATGTGAACCGTGCGACTACCTCTAATGACCAGACTGTGTTATCCCTTGCCTGTGGTGGTGGGCACCTTGCAGTTGTAGAGCTGCTTTTGCAACATAATGCAGATGCCAATCACAAATTGAAGGTAGCTTTTGCAAATGAGCAAAAAACATTTTTTGGGGGGTTATTTTTTGCTTACTCTTATTTAAGGGGTTTTTTTTTTTTTATGGGTTGAATGTACCGTTGTAACGTATTTGGACGTTTTTCATAGATTCTCAAAGTTTATTTGTATGGAGGACTAATCAACACATTTTTTTCATTATCTTCAGTGACGTGCAAATATTTTGCTTTAAATATTGTCACGCAATCGTTAACGAAATAAAATGTTTCATGTTGGAAAGCCACATATTTCTTATTGTACAGACATCTTAATTTCACCTTGTGACAATTTTTTCTCGAAGGAGTTAGCCTCAAAATTCATATTTTAGATGAAAATGACAAGCAAAGTTAGATCTGCCTCCCTTTATACTATACTTTGCAAAGGAAATGTAAAACAATTGGCTAGGCACACAATGAAAGGAATTTTGAAGTTTTTTTTTTTGTTACAAATTAATGAAAGATGATGTAAACTAATCAAAAAGAAAGTGGTTTAATGAGCTCATGTCTCTTATTTAGATTCATTGCTGACACGCTTTCTATGGATTTTTAAAATATTATTTCTTTTGTTTTCACTTCCAACTCCAGGATGGATCTACAATGGTTATTGAGGCTGCCAAGGGAGGTCACACCCAAGTTGTAAAACTCCTCCTTGAATGGCCAAACCGTTTCCTGGTGAATACGGCGAGCGATCAACTAGCCCAGCTGAGTGTAGCTGATGCACCTTTGGAGGAGGTATGTTTTTGTGTTGCTTTTTGAACCCACTTGTCATTTATAATGGCAGTGCCGAACAAGAGTTCTGGTTACCTTGACTCTTAAAGAAGTGAATTTTCAGGACCTGCGAGGTCCCCCAGAGGCGAATTAATATGGAGTTTTTGAAAAATTAAAATGTGTTATATAAAAATTCACATAACTTTTTAAATTTTTCAACATAAAACTACAAACCATGCATCAATGGAAAGGAAATTTAATACAGATTCACATGAAATATAAATCTAGGCCACCAACCTTTTTGCTTTTTATGTCTGTTTTTGTGTTTGTCAGTGGTTCTGGTAGTGGAGGCGATGCCAGCCACTTGCTAGATCTACATCTAAATCTTGATCTCCAGGAGCGTGAACCATAAGCTAAGGCTTGCTAACATTAGTAACAAGTATCCTAAGTTTCAACTGTGCATCCTGTACAAATTCAGCACTATTACTGCCATTATCGTCTGCATACAGTTCCTCAAACAGGTCAGAAATTGGGACCTGTCTAGCCATGATTTTCAACAGTATAGCACACATTCAGTTCTACACTTATTTACTTCTGAATTTCTAAGCCAATCTAAAGTGTAGACTGCTAGTCTTAGCAGTTTGAGAAAGGGGAATCCCCTTAAAAACGAAACTAAGCCTTTTCCGGTTGTTCCGTGAGTGTAAAATTGTATACTGGAGCACTAGACTAGGTATAGTGCTATCGCGACCTCTGGGGGCCCATATAGACCATATAGTTGCGAAAACCTGGGGAAGAGTTAAGAATCCTGATATCCTATAACCTCGAAAAAGAGAATCTCTTTTTGAAGCATGCAAGATTGAAATCTGTGAGAAATTTGTGAACAAAAGTGAAACAATGTGACAATTTAATGAAGCTTTATCACCTGCTTTGTTCTTTTGAAATCAACTAATTAGGTTAGAATATACAACAGAAAAATCTTAAAACCATGGATTTTTTTTTTTTAATTTGAAAAATGGCAAAACAACCCCCTCACAACCAAAACAGTGCTCAAGAAATTAGAATATGGTAAACAATCAAGGGAAGAGAAAAAAGACAGGGTAGTTAATGTAAATTATGACCAAAAAAAATTCAAATTTTGTACAATGTAACTTTATTAAATTCTAAGAGCATACAAAGGAGAACTACAATTCAAAATTTTTACCTTTTCTTTTTTTTTTGCAAAGCACTTTGAAGATTTGATTTATACATGATCCTTGTCAAAAACTTTTTTTTAACTTGACTGAATTATTATTATTGATCTTTGGCAATCCATTGAAGTTTGTTCAATGTCATTTGCACACATGCTTTAGTGCTTAAAAATATGGCTCTGGCTTGGTCAATTTTTTTGGAAACCTGTTGACTTAATAAAAAATGACCTTAGAAATACATTGAGGAAATATTGTAGAGTGAATTAAAAAACATGATGTAGATCATGACCTGCGCTGATTAAATGACTACCACAATCTAGTAGGTTAAGGACAAAGACAGGAAATTTTTATTGAACCCTGCCGAATGCAGTGTTGGATTTTCCTTCAGTGTTTACGAAAAGCTGATTTGCAAAATTTAAATTTAAAAATGCAGGCTTGCAATGAATTCTTGTAAATCTCCATCTTTTCTTTTTCAATTAAATCACTGAGTCATTATTCATTACAGAGGCTTATTTTTTCATTCTGTTTGAGTCACTGTATTTACAGGAACCTAAAAATAAACTTTCTTTGTCATCTATGCTACATTGATTGGTGTTTTGCATTCTCTATATTAATATAAACAAACATACCTTCCTGCTAAAATTATAATCGTTACAAAAAAAAAAAAAAAAAAAGCATGTGATTGTGAAAATATGAAAATGTTTGATTATACACATTTTTCTTTGACCTTTTTTACCCATCTAAAACTGCTCTCTTCTCAGTTTTTTCCCTGAGCATTGTTTTCTAATGAATTGAAAGTGTGTAAATAGTGTAGTATTGTGGAGTGGAATGTGGATGAAATAAGTGCAAACATAATTTTTTTTTTTTTAATGGAAAAATACTCTGTCACTGTTGATAAGATCAACAAATATGCATTTTTGTTATTATCAATTTTGGGTCTAAATTGCCAGTTTTCTACCTCTCAGATTACTTAATTGAATGATCCTGATTAGATATGCATAATAAATTACTGCTCTTTCTTTGTCTGTCCAAGTAAAGATTTGTAATTATGATTTTTGAAAACTTTTAACTTTCTTGATTGTAGAGCCGGAAGGAGGGTTTTTAATAGAAGTTTGCTCAGGGCTTTGTGATCATTAATTCTGCATTTTTTTTCACAAACATAAAAGTTGGTGGTTTCTTTTGTTGCCAGATAAAGCAAATCAAAGCAAAGGTCAGAATGTTAAAAGTTTTTTGGTTGTGTTTTTTTTTATATGTCTTAAGTCAGCCTATAGTTCCTGTAGGAAAATTTGAAGATCTCCTAATTTTCAAGAAACATTTATTTTATATTACCAATGCAAGTTTTTTTTTTCTTTCCCTTTCAGCCTCGTGTTCCTGTTCAAGGCTTGGCTAACATTGTTCCACCAAGTGAACCAGATTCTCAGATTCCCCTCGCGACAGCTACCCTTGCCTCAGCACTTCAAGGTAGATAATATGCATTCAAACTTCAGAACATTCACACTTTATCTAACCTTAAGAACCTGAAAAACTTTTCAAGAGGCAGATTATTCTGGAGTGCCTACTATCCCAAATACTAGAATACTTTTCTTGGGAAGAAAACATCTTTTTCAAAAGTTCCATGCATCAAAAAATTGCCCACTCCTGATTTATAGTACACATATCGACCAAAGCAACTATAGCTGTTCCACTTTTGTAGGGTATTGCATCAATAGTTATGATAATATTTTCAATTTTGAGGTCGGAGAAAAAGCATAATTTTTTATAAGGAGAAACCAGTTTTTTTTATATTTATTGCAATGAAAAGCTTTCTAAACGTTTCAAAAATATATCCCATAAATTCCACCTTTGAAAGGTATTTGTTCTTTCTTTTGTCTTTCTCCTTTACTTTTTTTTTTCTTTTTTTTTTTTTAGTTATTTGCTTCACAGTTGTGTCCAAGCCACAATTGTTTATTCTTTCATTGTTTGTCTCCCCTTCCCCCACCCCTGCAATGATGTCAGACATGTGAGGGGCTCTTTTGTGGTTTTTTTTTACAGGATTTAGAAAAAAATGTTTGTCAATTTTTAGAATACATTAAAATTTTGTCACGGTATTAATGCAGGCATTTTTATTTTTTTTTTATTCAGGAAAGACATCTGACTTAATCCATCAGAGTATGCAGAAGCCTTTAGCAAAACGTATTGGTGTTGGACAGCAAGATACCAAGCTGGGAAGCAAGTTTTGTGGGCCTGTGATATCAGAAAACTTCCAACCCTTTTTTAGTGATGGAAGTCTCATTGATGATAAAAATATTGACATTGTGAGTGGGTTTTTAAATTTTGTTCTTAATTTTGCTTTAATCCTGATCTTGCTTTTCAAACATTTGCACCTTCAAATGTTTTGACAGTTTTCAAATAGTTTAATTGAAATAAAATGCTGTGAAGCTAGGTCTGATAGTTAAATTTACAATTTTGCTTTGGTTACAATATTTGAGTCATTGAAGTTCAATACCTAACAAAAAAGGAGAATTTCTTTTGATTCTTGTGGCTTTTTCTTTCTTTAATTTTAATTCCTTTTTATTTGTTAGACTCAGTGCATCAAGGGAAACAAAAGTCATAGCTCTTGAACAAATTGTAGGATAATATACCTTTTTTTGCCTTTTCATTAATGTTGCCCTATTTTAAACAGTCAAGTACCATTTCACTTATGCTCGAATGCTCTGCTCCACTCTTAAAATTGTGCTTCTCTTCTGAATTTTCTATTCTCTGGGGTTATGTATGTTTCATTTTGTCTTTTGCATTTTGAAAAGTTGCTTTATATTGATACTCAGGATGAAAAAATAATCCCTGTTGGCAATACTGGGCAGCAAGTGAGCAAGGAGGACCAGATCCAGCGTAAACAGCAAATCCTGGAAGAGCTCAAGAGAGTGGAACAAGAGCTGAAAGACAAAGCTCATGCCCAAACACTGGTTCAGGCTCAACATGAGCAGCACATCCAGGTACAGGTCTGTCCTTTTCCCCTTATCATTGTTTTCCTCCTGCTTTTTTTTTTTTTTTTTTTTAAGCCAGGTCCCAAGCATCTGCCTGAAATAGATCTTTTGGTTTGGCTATCAAGATCAAAGCAATCAGTGTTCGCTTTGTTTACGCGTAAAACTACAATGCTGGTGCTATATCAAAGAGACTCATTAGTCACAGACATAATTTCAGCTACAAGAGACTGAAATCTTTGGAATGGAATGATTGCCAATGCTTTGAATCCAGGCACCTCAGGAAGTTGTATATTCTTCCTGCAAACATTCTTCTATGCATTCCTGTCACTCAATCGTTACATCTTTACAACTCCCTTAGGTTTCTTCTCCTCTCAATCAGTTTGAATTCTTCTTTCTCTCTCTCTCTTTCAACTTTCCCTTTAACAGAGCAGTCAGTGAGCAAAACATATTGAGTGATAATAAGTTAAAGTTAATCAGTGTGATACATAAATGGTCTTCACTTTAAACTGATCAACTAAGCTGTTAGAAATTGTTTGTTGTGGAAGAGACAGCTCATGTGAGATGATCTTTGTTTATCAGTTCTATCTTAACAATAAATTAATAACAAAGGGGTATTTTGCAAGGGGGGGTGGTCAACTTAATGAATTGATTCCAATCATGTTGACCTTAGTAAAATTGACTCTACTACCACTACAACTGATATTGCTGCTGTTAGCACCACCACTATCTCTCTCTCTCAATAAGGACCATTTTAATTCATTCTTATTCCCTTGTTCTTTCCTTTTCCTCGTTTTACCATCTCATTTTTTTGTTGTTGTGAGTCGCCCTCTCTCTCTCTTTTTAAAAAATTTTTTTTACATCCTTATCCCTTCATTATTATTCGTTAAATTAGATGTTTTCAGATGTAAAGTATCTTGACAATTGAAAATACTCTTAGGCTTAAATGCCAAATTTGACAAATGGTGTTTGTGATAAACAACTTTACTTTTGTACGCTATTCCTATAATCTTTATTTTAATTCTTAAAATTTTATTCTGAACCGGGAAGAAAGTGGCTATAGTTCAGCAATTCTGTTACTTTGTTCTAGATAAACAAATGTCATTTGTCATTGCTAACACCTGATCATCCCGTGCTTGGACTGATCAAAACTCTTTCCACTCTTTCATATTTCTTTCTCATGACCCAGGAATGGCATCCGCAAGTTCTTTTTTCTTTTAAATGTCTTGATAGCTTATACTAGAGCTGCCAACCTTACATATAAACACCCTTTACATTCTTTTAAGTATAACAGCTCTTTTTAAAAGAAAAACTTCTTGTTTTAAATTCAGCCTGAGAGCATCAAAACAGATTGGCATTTATCTATTGCTTATTTTTTATTAATTTGAAAAAAAAAGTTTGTGCACTAAAATATCCTAAAACTAGGTAAATAAGAAGGCTGACTGAAAAATTTTTTTTAAACGCAGATTTGCAGTATCATAATAATCTGTTGTTTACTGAAATCCAATTTTGTTTTTGCTTCCTTTGTTCTGGTTATATTCGCTCAGTACATGTTTTTTGTTTTGTATATGCTGTCAGCAGACAAAATTAAAGCATGTTGCAACAGGAACACCACACACATCTGTTGCTACTGCTTCCTTGTCTCAATCAATCCCATCATCGTCCATGAGTTCATTGACTAACTCAGTCATTGCAGCTGTTGGTGCTGAGGCTATAACTAAAGCTGAGCAACTGGTGAGGTTTTTATAATGGCACTATCAGTACAGCTTTTTTCAGCCTGCTTAGGAAGAGCTTTGTCTTTTCAAGTTAGCAATTTGTTATTGGCTGGTGTGGATTGCTTTTTTAAAACCATATTAGTAATCAGGCTATGTTTCCTCTATTTGTTCTTTTTGGTGTTGCTGTAATCAAGTCTAGATCACGAGACACCAGTTATTATTTCATTCCAGTATTAACTTTTTTTTTTAAGGCTGTAGTTGTCAGAGTTCGCATACTTTCTTTTCTTCTTCAGAATTGAAAAAAAAAACAATGGCCATTTTTTAAATATATGACTTGTTACGACCAGATCAAATACCATTCATTGCTTCTTTAAAAAACAAAAAAAAACCAAACACTGCACATTCCACCTGTACACACATACACACGGCATTGTTTCTTGATAATGTAAGGTTGGCATCTCTTTATACTGGTATTACTCAGGATTTTGTCAGCTTCTTTTAAATGGTGGAGCCATGTTTTTGGGTAACACTGAAGAAAATTATGTAAATTGCTCCTCCGTCTATAGAAAAGTCATTATGTCGGGGAATATTTATGTCGAACTTCTTTTTTTTTCACTGGAGGCAAAACAGAACGAGGAGTTAGCAAAGCAGAATGAGGAGTTGGCGAAGCTGTTAGATTTACCAAATCAGCCAATGAGCATGGCAAACCTCGACCAATTTGATTTTGCCAAGCTCTTTCACACTGGAGAATTTGGTTCAGCAGCTGGTTCATATCCAGATGAATACCTGCAACAGGTAGTGGAATGTCTTTGTATATGAATTTAAAAGTAATTATAGGCTGTGGGTTTTCAAACCATTTGCTTCAATTATTTTATTTAACCATTATGAGATCTTGGCAGTCTCTTATGGTTGTGGAACTGGAAGCTTGCACTCTCATTGTGCACTTATAGAAATTTTAGCATAGCCTTGCAAATCTAAATCTTTCATTTGTTCTGGCACTGATATGTTTCCTTTTTTTTTTTTCTATCTATTTACTTTCTATGCGCTCTAAGATGTCAAAACACTGTAGCTGGTAAGGGAAAACGCTTGAATCAGAAAATACCAATTTTGAAGAGTTTAGATAAATATGTTTTATGTTTTCAGTTTTAGATATTTTAAGATTATTTTACCAGCAGTTTAGGACAACAAAAAGTATTCATGCGATCAAGAATTGTATCTGTTTTTCTTACTTATTATAGGTAAATATATCTTCAGTTTCAGACACACTTGCACCAGCAACAAGACCATCTATTGCTGCAGCAACAGCAGCAGGCTCTGCAATTGTCCAGCCCACCTCTACCTCCCCTCACTACATCTGTGGTAATACCTTCACCATCTTCCAATCTTTCGTCCGAGGCTGGAAAAGGTGGTGGTGCAGTTGGAAGTGGCAGTAGTGGGAAGAACCAAGGGAGCAAACGTAATGGAACTAGTAAGCAGTCTCGTGTTGCTAAGGGTGCCCAGCCTGTGCAGCAGCCTCCTCCTCCACCTCCTCCACCACCACCACCTTCCTCCATGGTACAGCCAGTTAAGGGGCCATTACTGTTGCCTTTGGCCAACCAGCAGCAAAATCTTGGACAACCAGTTGTTTTTCAAACGGAGCACAATGGAGGTAAAGAAGGTTATTTTAGATATTTTTTAAAAATCTGGCTCTTACATTTTTTTCACAAGTTACTTATACTCCACAATCAATAGATTATGAGGGGGATAAAAAAGTGCCTGAATTGAAATGATTTTAAAAAAAAAAATTTTTTTTTTGTGTGATTCTCTTAATAAACCACATGTGGGGCCAGAAAAATTAGGCATAAATCACTGATAACATATTTGCACTAACGCCTTTTGAAAATTACTTCAAAAGGCTTTAAAAACAGAATCTGCTAAGTTGCATTATCTTTTTTTCACAATTGGGATAGAAATGTGCATTGTTATTTTTTTTTTTTTCATTTGCAAGACAATTTATAAGCTAATGCATTTTACTTGTGATTCTATGTGTCCAAAATGTGATATGTAGCTGGCTTACTCAGGTAAACTTTTTCTTCAGAAACAATTGGTAACATATCTTTACGAAAGGGTTTATGTATAATTTCAGCCTCGCAGTCATTGGAAAACGCACAGAAAATAGGCTCAACCTCTCCTGCCTTGCTGGACCATCATCGCCAGCAGTTGCAGGTTCTCACCCATCAGATCCAATCCTCTCAACAAGTGTCAGCGTCCTCCACATCTGCAGTGTCTGTCCAGCAACAGCAGCAGCAGCAACAATTATTGGCATACCCTCAGCTTTTGCCTCAACAGCAGGAGCAACTATTGCAGCACATGCTTAGTCAACCAGGTTTACAACAGCAGCTGCAGATGCAGCAAATTTCTCAACAGGTTGGTCCTCATTAACTTTGAGAGGGGGGGGGGGAAGGTAAATATATATATTTTTTTTTAATAAGATATTCTTTTACTTACTGTAGCAGATCATGAAGACAATGTCTTATGCTCATTATTTTAAAAGTGTAGACCTTGATGTTATAATTGTTGTCAATTTTTACAATATTTTACTGTTTTGATGAAGCCATATGATGGCTAATCAGTCTGATTTTGCTATTGTTTTCTTTGTAAATACAGTTGTATATCAATTCTTCTTCTATTCATAGACTTTATATAGTTTGTAATGCTTCCTGACCTCCCCGAATAAGTTTTCCATAAAAGCTTAGGGGATGTAAAACAAACTAGAAATATAATGCTTCCTGAGTGGTGATCTTTCCAATTGAAGATCTTATTAAAATATTGTAACATAGATTAGGATGACTTGTTGAATAAAATTCTTTTTGCTGCTGCAATGTAAAGAACATCTCAAGCAGTAACCCTTTGTTCAGAAAAGGGAATTATTATGGTCGTGGAAAGCAAAATAAAAAGAGGTTTTCTGCTCTTTTAGGGATTTATTGAAAGTAATTCCAGGCTTGCTAATGGACCGTTTGCTGGCAAAAAGCTTTAGGACTTGCTAAGATGCATTTTAATATTTTTATGCATGATTTAAACATTTTTCGTAAGTCTGTAACATATCACTATTCCTTTTTTTCCCCAGGTCCAATCAACCCAGCAAGTCTTGCAAGGTGTAGCCAACACACAGGTCACTTCAGCTCCACCTGCCCACTTGTCACAGCAACAGCAGCAGATATTCCAGCAACAGCAGCAGCAGGCTCACCAGCTTTTACAACAGCAACTTCAACAGTTGCCACAGTTGCCTCTGAAAGTTCCTGCCACTTCAGGCAACCATACCATTGCCATAAACAAGCCGCAAGTTGTAAGTGAAATTGGTGGTTTTCTGACACTTTTATTTAATATGTGTGTGTCTGATGGAAAGAAGCGCTTGAGGCCAACCCTAATGGGATGTTGCATACAGCACTTTTGAGAAAAAAAAAAGAATTTCTTTTTTCCTTTTTAAAGTGCTTTTTAAAAACAATATATGTTTTTTTTTTTTCTGATTGGAATCAACACAGCTCTATTCAGTTTCCACCCATGTAAGCCTCAGGATAAAAGTTTCAGGGTGGCTAAATGATATAAAATGTACAAAATCAGACTTGGGAATGGTATCAAGACCTATTCTTTGTTGGTTCACACTCTGAAGTTGTTGTGCAGCCTTGTTATTTTTTAATTGAAAGTAATGTGCTGGCATTTCATTTTTTGGAAGAAGAGGCCGCATCTTTTTTTATTATATCCAAGAGGAATGTAAACTCGTTAGATAGCTTTATTCCTTCATAAAATAAAAAGGATTATGTTGAAAATTGAATTGCCATTTTTTTGTTGTTATTTGAAAAGTGAGTCATTGCACATTTTTAATGATCATGAGAAAGATATTTGGTAACTTTTCTAATCTTGTATTTTTACATAACAAGTTTTAAATTAAACTTTATAGCTTTATTTTCTTGAAAGAAAAAAAAAATCTTTTTGTCCTTTTCCTTGAAAAAAAAAAGTTTTGCATCTGTGATATTTCAAAATTTTATAACAGACCATTGCCCACAGAATTTTTCGCACTTTGTAGTGTTCACTACGTTTTACTTTTTTCTCTTTTTAATTGTAGGTCCGAAAGCAGCAGAGGGTAGTGCAAACAACCACCCAGACTGTAATCCACCAAAATTCTATTGTAAATGTTGATGGAAGCTTGCCGCACTCGAATGTGCAAAATATAGTGCCTGGCTCTGGAGCTTACTCCTCTGTGGATGTAGATTCTCAGACAGAGAGCACTCACGACACTGCCCTCACTTTAGCCTGTGCTGGTGGCCATGCTGAGCTTGTGAGCCTCCTGCTAGCTAAAGGAGCCGACATTGAGCACAGGGACAAAAAATGTGAGGGGTCTTTTTTTTTTTCCTACAAGATATTTACCAGATTGTAATAATTTTTAACTCAAGAAGTTGGGGTCAAAAAAATTCTGATGTTGAGAGATGGATAGGGCACATTGTAACAGAGAGACAAAAAAAAATGCATAACTGCTTGGGACAGAGGGAAAAAACTTGCTGTAGGTAATACAAAATAGTTGTTATAACTTTTGCACTCACTTTGTTTCAGTTTTTCTCCCTTTCGTAATTTGTAAAATTATTGTATTTATAACATTCATAATAATCATTTGAGAGGCTTGATACACTTTGAACATCAAAATAGCACAAACTTTGAATAATTGTTTCCTTCTCTTCACTCTCCATCAGTTTTCACACCTCTGATCCTGTCTGCAACTGCCGGTCATGTGGATGTGGTGGAAATTTTGCTAGATCATGGAGCAGATATTGAAGCTCAGTCAGAAAGGACAAAAGATACCGCCCTGTCTTTGGCTTGCTCAGGCGGAAGATATGAGGTAAGTTTCACCACCAAGGAATTTTAAAAATATATATTTTTGCAACTTGGTATCTTTTCCATTTACTGATGCCTTTTCCATTCTAAATTTTATGATATCTCAATTAAATGACTTTTTTAAAAAATTGAATTTATTTTCTTCACTGCAGGTGGTGGAACTTCTCCTGAGTAGGAATGCCAACAAAGAGCACCGCAATGTTTCAGACTACACTCCTCTTAGTTTGGCTGCCTCAGGTGGTTATGTGGCTATTATTAAACTACTTTTATCTCAAAGTGCTGAGATAAACTCCAGGTAATTATTTATTTATTTTGGTCTTTAATGTGATGATCTACTTAGATTCTTTTTATTTTTTTTTTTTCATTAAAAGAAAATTTGGGTGGGTTTTGCTTCTGTGAATAACAGGTTATGGACAATGTATGAATTAAACGCAGTGTTTGTTTAAAAAGAAAATGAGACAGTTCAAGTGCATTTTTTGCTGTTCATCAAATCTGAAAGTTCCTTGACGTTTTCCAGGCCTATAAGAATCCTAAGAACATCATTATGTATATATGTATATGTAATGAATGTGACCCAGTACAGGAAAAAAAAGCTAAAGCTGTTAATGAAAGTTCTCATTCTACTGGGACATGAAATATAAAATGATATATAAAAGAAAAGATCAATTAACCTTAGCTGTTTTTTTTTTACACTTTCATTAGAGATCATTCACTTGCAGTTCATAATTAATATGACAAACCTAAGGCTGGTTTTTCTTAGCTGGATCACATAAATGCATTTTTTTCATTTGGTGCAAAAGATTGAGATAAAAATTATAACAGTTATGCTTGAAGCTTAAGTGGGTGTTGTCTGTTCAATTACAGAACTGGTAGCAAACTTGGCATTTCTCCACTCATGCTGGCAGCCATGAATGGCCACACTGCTGCTGTGAAACTTCTTCTTGATATGGGCAGTGATATAAACGCCCAGATTGAAACAAACCGCAATACTGCCCTAACCCTAGCCTGCTTCCAGGGCCGCCATGAAGTGGTCAGCCTGCTTGTTGATCGCAAAGCAAACATTGAGCATAGGGCTAAGGTATGTTGTGCAGCAAAAAGGAAAAGTCCTTAAAATATGTAGCTGAAAAATCTTTTTAGTAAAACTTCTTGCAGCCATAACCAAATTAAATCTCACTGATTGCTGCAGCAGCCTTATTGGATCATTTAAAATTTGAGAAATTTAGAAACTTCAATATTTAAAGTTTGAAGAAGTGAAAGAGGCAAGGATAGACAAACAGTGACTTGTTCAGGAAAATTTTGTATATGGACAAGGGGAAAAATTATATATTATGCTTTTCTGAGCATAGAATTAAAGCAAATGATGGCAAAATATAGTTGAAATTATCTTTGTCCAATCATTCAAACGAAATCTGTATGAAAATTTGGAATACAGTGATAATTCTTGCATTGTTAAAAAAAAATGTATATAAAAGTTTTAGACACAATGTCAATAAATCATGCAGAGCTTTCTTTTATGTGCTGAGACAGTTTATAAACTAGAGTTTGAAGTCTCCTTAAATTTAGATTAATTACAAACAATGTACTCAAACTGTTTACAGACGGGTTTGACACCTTTGATGGAAGCAGCTTCTGGCGGTTACGTAGAGGTTGGCAGAGTTCTTCTTGATAAAGGTGCAGATGTGAATGCCCCTCCTGTGCCATCATCAAGAGACACTGCTCTGACCATAGCAGCAGACAAGGGTCATTACAGATTTGTTGAACTACTACTGCACAGGTATTCAAATATTTTGGTTGAATTTGTTGTTTTAAATACTCATTACAAAAATCTAAACAATATGAGGACTTGCGGTTTGAAAGAAAGGATTGATCAAAATATATGAGGGTTTGTCAAAATGTGCTTTTTCATTTACTAGCCATATTTGAAAAAATAAACTCTCCAATCTTGAGCTTATGAATGTCATGGAGTAAAAAGTAACGCTTCGTTTTTCATAAAATGAGTTTCGGATGCATCCAAATCAACCTGACCACATTTTGAACTTGACTTAGGCCTGATATTTTTCTGACAATCATGGGTCCTTAAATATCTAAAATTTGGGATAAAAAAGGCCTCAAGATTGTTTCGGTTTGGGGGGGCCTTGCATTCTCTTATTTATTACTAGATATTTCCTGCCTTATTTTTTTTTTTTGGAGAGGCTGCTGGCATCCCTGATTAAGTCAAAATGAAGTGGTTAGGTTAGTGGTTAGTTCCTTTTTTTTTTTTAAATTATTAGTCCAAAATGAAAAAAAATTAAGCTTTAATTTAAAAACACTGTCAAAAATATATGTGCATTCTGCATAGTTTACTAGATATGAAGATCTTTGTAGTAAATATCACTTGAATCATTTATAGTTTTAGTGTTTCTTTGCTTGATCTGAAGTAACATCCACTAATATTGAATTATATTTGTAAAACAAGAAGGCTTTTTTATGGATTGATTAACAGACCTGCCAACCGTCCCGCAAATTGCGGGACAATCCCGGAAAATGAGTGTCTGTCCCGCAGTCCCGCATTTGTTAGAAATGTCCCGGAATTCAGTTTTGTTTCGGGACAAAAATTAATCCCGATTTTTGCTTTTCTCATTTATACCGCTCTTCCGCAAATAAAGGTACTTTTCTTTTGGTTTCCGTTTTCGTTTTCCGGGTGTTCAGTATTTATATCGATATACTTAATAATGATACTACTTCACTATGGTGCTCTTTTATTATCGATATAAACTTTTAAAAATAAAGCATCATGCACCAGTCTCCTTTCAGTTTTTCCCCGACAGTCGATGTGAAAGTAGCATTACTATCTAGAAGTGCTTTGGTTTTCGGTTACCGTTATTTATGTGAGTTGCATCTACATGCTTAGGAAGTGTTATCAACGATTACAACATAACTGAAGGAGAGCTAGATCAATAGAATTTTCTCTGTGAATAGTCTTGAGTTAGGCTAATGCTGAACTCGATACTTGGTGCTTTTTTTAGAAGAAAGTCATATAATTACTAGAACCGCGCATTAGGTCTAGATCGCGATAGATAGCCTATCTTTTGAAGATCAAGGTCTATTAAATTTTGCAATTGTGATAATGTGAGTAGTCTGTATCCTTATTCTAGATCTAGGTTTTGATTTATATTAAATCTGCAGACCTGGGTTAGTCATAATTTTACTTTTCTGATAGATAGGCTTAAAGAGTTGATGCACTTAGAGCTATATCAAGATATAGACCTTTATGGTGAATAAAGTTATAGATTGTGAAATTTAGGGCAATTTGTAAAAATCTTTAGGTTTAGAACGGCAGAGAGGATGGGGTTCTTTTTTTCTTCTTGAATATTAGGCCAGGATGAAAATACAAGCCTTTTTATGATTGGCCTTTATTGCGCAAATTTCAAACAATGATGTTTTTCTAATTTATCCAACGGATGTCTTATTTAATATTGGCCTTA
>BLXT01007365.1:728330-748395 GCA_019648995.1 Plakobranchus ocellatus | reverse complement strand
TTTTTTTTTTTTTTTTTTTTTTTAAATTTGATGGCAGCATTTTGTTGGTTCATTGTGGATTGCAGTTGTGTCAGGTTTGAGTGAAAAGTTTGCCTTCTGTCACATGTCAACTGATGAAAGCAGCATGTTATCATTGAACTCGTCCATGTACATCATTTTCCTTTATATGTTTGTTCCCTTTCCCTCCAACAAAACCTTCCTTTTTCTCACATCATTTTTGTAAAGATGCTTCACATATCGCACTTAAGTTGAATTCAATGTTTAACAAAGTAACAGCCGCTGAAAAACAAATCTCCGTTTTTGTGAGAGAATTGCATTTTGACAACTGTGCACATGAAGAGCACTAAACAGTAGGGAAATAGTTTTTAGAGTTTTTGCAAGTGTCAAGTGGTTTTGAACTCATTGTTGTTGTTTTACTATTAAAGCAATACATGTATGTATTTGTCACACTTGGTGCCAATAATATCACAGTGGCTCGGTTTCGTAGCAAGAGAAGATCACTTTGTTTAACTGGCTGAAGCCTCGGCTGCAGTGATTGATGCCCTTGTGACTATGATGAGCACTGCTTTTTTATATAAACCTCTAGCAAAACTAAATCATAGTGACAACCTAGCATAATTGTGGAGAAATAGTGCCTAGTAAACAAGCAAAATAAACTTGTATTCTGACAGGTTAATAAAGTTATTCTTACAGGTGGAATGCAGTAGCCTAGTTAAGTGTTTGTTGGGATTCTCTGCTTTCTGCTTATCATTTAGTAGATCCAAATTTCAGGCTTTATAGTATTCATTTTCCGCATTGACCCTGACTTAATGTGCTTTGTTTCTTCTCCTATTTACCTTAAAAATATAAATGCATCAATCGATGGCCGATAGTTTTAATACCATATAAAAGTTTAAGCTGTTTTGATTACTCTAACAGTGTATACTTTGTTCCCAAGTCAATTAAAAAAATATACATAATTTAAGCTACAATTTTTAGTATATATATATATTTTTTTTTTTTTTTCTTAAATTAGAAAGCTGAAATCTTTCATAGTTTACTTGGTTGATTCAGCAATAAATGCATGCATTATAGGTAGGTCTAAGCAAGTTTTAGCATCTAGAGACAAGTTTTTTGTAAACTATGGAGCTGAGCTTGAATTTAAGAGTAATCAACCTTGAACTTGAAAATACAATTATAAGCAGATTATCTAAGTTTTCACATAATTTTCCATTCTTTCTTATGTGGAGCACAATACACACAACATGTTTAATGTTGAAAAAACTGATTGCATCATTGAATTTGTTTGTAATACGTTTTTTATTTTTTATAAAATATTAAGAGTAAAAACATAGAAGAGCTACATTATAAAATGTGAGTGAGTCAATGGGAATTGTTTATGTCATTCTTTGTGAATTATTTGAGTATTTATCTGAATGGAATAAGTGCTTGCCATGTATTTTGAAATCATTTTTCCTTTTTTGATTCTGAAAAAATAAACATAGATCTAATTTTGTTTACGAAATGATCTGTATAAATGAACTGTCACTCATATAGGAATAGGAAAGTAAAATTGAGATAAAGATGAAACATAGTCTCTTGCTCTCTGGGGGTGAAAGATTTTAGAAATGCCTTCCCATAATATCAGCTTTAAAGTTGGTCACACAATAAAACATTTAAAGTGTCTTATAGATCATCCAAAGGACAATGGAAAAAATTGTGACCCTGTTAGTTTGGCTTCACTTTCGTAGTTTGTACTGCATGCAATATTTCTATAGCCATATGGCATTAATAACTATATGTATTTATTAATCTATATATTTGAATGGATACTTAAAACAGGTTTGAGGTGTGTTCCTCTCCCCTTCAGGCTTGATATAATAAAGAAAGAAAAGCTTGAAAATTTCAAAAACAATAAAAAAAATTTATCAATTTGATTATTCATTTTCTAAAAAATAAATTCAAAGAATTTCATGTAAAAATTTCACCCATTTTACCTTGTACTTTTGCGTCTGTAAATTTTAATATAAACTACTGTGGAATGCATCTAACAAAATCATTACTTAAGGAGATTTTAAACCATTGAAATTTATTAACATGCATTTTGTGTAACATGAGGTACGTTGTTTGAATATTTGAGTGAATGAACGGTGGCAAATGTTTTTGTAAGGGCTTTTAAAGTTGATTTTGCATGTAGAGACTCGCAGAACTCTTTGATGTACATATAATTTTTATTATAGCGTGTCTGACATATCCTCAAGGCACTAGCCATTTGGCCTAAGTCATTTTTCCTACTTTTAGGATAATTTAAAAATATTGAATATTTCAGTGAGTTTTGACTTCCTGATTCCCAATTTTGGCTGACTTTTATTTTATGAAAGGACAAACTAATCGGTATGCATATTTTGTCAACAAATATAAAATTATGGGAAGCATATATGACTTAAGCCATTTGGCATCTCTGTTTTTTTTTTGATTTAGGCCATTTGACATTTGACTTGAGCCATATGGCATGTAGATATTACCCATAACAAATGACTTAGGCCATATGTTAAGTGATTTAAGCCAAATGGAATCTGGACTTTTTCATCCGGCATTGACTTAAGCCACCTGAGTAGGGTCTATCAGCAATGTAATTTTACCATATCTCTTTGTTTTAACGCTAAACATACAAAATAACAATGAATTAATGCCTCTACTTGTTGTAGTTATTTTCAATTAATGAAACCCATAGCGAGTTTTTTGTAAAGTTAAAGTTGCTGCTTCTCAAATCTTACAAAATTCAGTTTGGTAAACTTAGATGACTTTATTTTTATTTTGCATTGTATTTTCTCGTGAAACTAGAACCTTTTTTTTTTCACAGTGTTTGTGTATATGTACTATTAAGGCAGCCAGTGTCAATCAAATGGAAGTCGCTTAAATTTTGATTGGTTTTGAGCTAAAGCCCTTTAAAGATGAGAATCGACCGTGATATGTCTTGTATTTTGTGTTACTTTATCCCAGAACGATATTGATAAGAAACTAAGTGATAAAAGTATGGTGAGGAAAAACGCAATAAAAACAAGAGATATCTTGATACATGAAATTTTAATATTCAAATTCATCTAATGATAAAATAATAACAACATTTTGAACGTAAAACATCAATGAATGGTCGATACAAGAAAAAAAAAGAATGATTAAAAGGAAGAAGGCAAGCTCTCTCTAAGTCTAAATGTAACACTTGTCATTATTTATGAGGAAGGTTGCAATAGTTTTCTAACACATGTGGAGGCACAACGCCTCTCATGGACATTAGATCCTAGTACTTCCTTCCTCTAATAAAGGGTCTTTCTGGATAAAATTAAAAGGGGCCCCGAAGATTTCTCTTCTGAAGAGATACTGGATTGGAGATCCAGCCACTCATCTGCCCTTTTGAATTTGTACTTGATGTGCACATCATCTCTACCCACGGAGTACTGGTACGCACAGACTTCTGAGACTGACGGATCATCCTTTTTCTTTCCTGGTCGGACAGGCCTCACGTAGTCTGAGGAAAGTTTCATGGCATCTATCTAAACAATCTTGTTGGCTTCGTATGGCTGGGGATTTTGATGAGCCATCCTGATACACGGATAGTCCTGAGGCAAAAAAAAAGTCACATTCATCTTCAGAAAATGTAGAGCAATGTCAAAATGCAGAGTTGCCACAAAAAATTCGATGTGCACGTTGGTCGGATGGTTCTCTCAAGGACAGTTTTGTCACTCCTGTTGACATATTCTATTCCATTTAGACGAGCTGCTTTTTGGATATTCGTGGCCCACGTTTCTGGAGCTGGTCTCTTGTTGCGACTAATAGGAGTTGGCCTACTGTCTGTTCAAGGGAAGAAAAGACAAAGATACAAAAAATGTTGAATTTGTTATAAAGTCACTCAATAAACCTCAACAAGACAGTGGAAAAAAAAAAAGATTAAATGCCACTCACAAATAAAAAGGTAAAAGAAATGCTTTGATTTAAATACCCGGCAAATCCATTATAAATCAATCCATAATAAATGCATTCCATGATCCTTATCAATTAACATACACACTGTATAAATACCGAGATTAGATAGAGACAGAAACAGGAAGAAATGTCCTCAAATACAGTACTGGACAAGTTCTTTGACCCGAGGATATAAATTGTGAGGTACGCAACTTGTACCCAAATGTGAACACCTAGAAAAGGTTTTAGAAAATTAAAGTTACAAAATATGTTACCTCATGATCTGTTATTAGTGTTAAAATCCTCAATGCTGACATCGGACCCATCCATCAGTTCAACTACACTATTACTTGTAGCTGCTGATGTGTCAAGTGATATGGGGCTGGTCGGACTTGTTGATGGCTCTTGAAGAAACTGAATATCTTCCATAACAGGGTCTAGAGGAAAAATATGAATAAAAAAAATAATTACGGATTTTTTTAACATAACCTAGTGATAACTTACTGACAATGAAAGAGCAAGACATTGTGAATTAAGAGAAGCGCATAAAGCTCAGAAGGGTTGAAAACTCACAAATCTAAAAATATTTTTATATCCTATGAATTTTAACAGGCAGAGAAATGCTTTTTATGAATGATAGCAACCAGAATTAAAATGCTCAATTGTGGGGCTTCCTGATGGAAAAGCTACCGTGTAATATAAGCCACCAACCTCATGAACAATTCACATAATAAATGAAATGCAATATTGACTGACCTTCACTTTCATGTGCCAGATCTATCTTGTCGCTTGGGCCCTCCTGGTGCATGACAAGTCAAGAAGGTCAACCGGCCTGTTGGTGTTTTCTTCCAGACGCGCGTCATGTGCAGTAATTTTGGACATTTCTCCTGGGGGGAAATAAGAATTTAGAGAAAAGAATATTTATTGTGCTTCCAAAACTGCATTTTCTTTTTTTTTAAATAAACAAACAGGAAAGAATCGTTAGTTGTATTTATCACACTGGAAAAATAAAAATAAAAGAAAACTAAAAGGCCAATGATGAGCTACATAATTGCTTGACTATACATACTACTTAAGTCAAATGAAAGGTAAGAGCCTAATCTTCATTAAGCTTAATATTTATGGCTCAGAAACTTTAGTCATGCATGTGGTAATTAAACTCTTCTTACATTTTATTCTATGGAAAACAACCTTATATATACTGGCATCTTATATCAGACCTTGTCACTTACAGTCCATACTGTCCCTGATGTCACTGTCAGTGTGCACTGACAATGGTGATATTGCAGTGTTTGTTTTCCCTTTTTTGTTTAAGGAATTTCAGAAATGGAATCTTTGATTGAAGTGTTCAACTGCAGCATATTCACCAGGAAAAAATCACTGCTTCATTGTCAAATCTTTCATGGCTTATATATAGCAGGATACTGGTTGGTGTCAATTAGTCTGCAAATCTTAAACGTTGGTCTGCAAATCTTGGCCTTTTTTAAAATGCTCTTTATGTATTTAACTTTGTGCCCACATATTTAATAAGCTTTAAAAAGATAGGTTATGCACGCTTAATCTTGAATAGCATTATTGACACTATTTCCTGAATTATTGCTATTGTACAAATTTATACAATGTATACATTTATAATTTTTTTTAGCAACGAAGAAGACTGACAATGACACTACAGCAATACCTTTGCACTTAGGAAGTAATTTAATTTCCACAAAAAAAAAAAAAAAAGAAAAAATATCTCGAAGATTTTGTTCAAATTGTGAATGAGAAAATAATAAAAATGAATGAAGGACCAAAATGAATTAAATCTTACAATTTTGTACTGTGCCAGTGCAGCGTGCATACAAATGCAGTTTCCATCTGTGCAGACCAACTCTCAAATTATCATATCTGTGAAATTATAGTTGCCTGACTAATTTTTTTTTTTTGCACAAAAATTTGAAATAATAATGGAGCCAAAATTACTGGTTTGAATTGTAAAGAATAAAATAAATATAAAGGTATAATATGTATAAAGGTGTTTTGCTGTGCTGAGGTCCATAGTTTGGAATTGTGACAGGTCATCAGGGTTGAACGGTCCAATTGTTTTCTCTTTTCCATGCAATAGGTGCTATAGTTTGTCTTTGCTTTTGTTTCTCAAGAGTCTTACGACTGATTAGACTAGGGGACCTAATTAATCCATTGGACTTGGTAAGCACAGGGTAACACATAATTATACTCATACAAATCTTGTTGTCTCAGAATGGGGTTATGACCTGATGAAAATGAGCAAGATACTTTACCTATTGCATCCTCTCATTCCATATACAGTGGAGTCTATTTCAAGTCAACCTCTCGGGACCGTCAAATTTGTTTGACTTTAAGCAAGAGTTGACTTTATCCATAGTGAAGAATAGAAGAAAACAAAAAAAGACTGCCATAAGGAGTTGACTTTTAGCAAGAGTTTCTCTTAAGCAAGTTGACTTTATCCAGATTCCACTGTATACGTAAGTATAGTTTAATCTATTTTCAAAAAGTTATTAGTATTACTGGCATTGTACTTTGGCTCTGTTCGCATTTTTTTTTTTTTTTTATAAAAAAAAAATGTCTTACAATTACGTTTTTGATGCTTAACCTGTAATGTATGAATATGTATTGCAATATTCCAGTCTGTCCATATCTTGTGTTTTTTTTTTCCCCACTGTACAATGTATTGATGATTTCATGTGTTATAAAACTGCTAAATCATTCAAATGATAATGAATACAAGTATGCTGTTACTTTTGTTACATGCTAACTCTGAGCTGAATTGAATATTATTAAAGATGCTTCTTTTCTATCAAAACCTGTCTTGTTCCTTAAGAGACGAAACTAACAGATTTTGTTTTGGCAGTCAGAGGAGTAGGAGTGTTCAAAAATTTTTAATAACTTGCAACGATTAATCCGTTTGAATCTTCAATACAAATACAACCTGTATGAACCATAGGCACTGAAGGAAGTCCCTTGACAAAGTAGTAAAACAAAGGGAAAGGAAGGATAGAAATACGCAGGTTCCAGATTAGTCACATTTTTCAGCATTGGAATACATGTACTGGATTTCTGATCATCAGGAGGAACTTTATCAAATTACTGACATGAGTGCAGTATGCCCATAAACAGTTTAAAAGTTTGTCCCTTCTCTTTTACTTTTAGCTACTAATATAGTACAGTACACGGTGGCTTACCGGTAAAGCAGTGATTACTAGTTGAGAGGTCCGAGGTTCAAATCCCAGTCCAGGCCATGACATTTTTCCATTGCTCCTCTGTGTCCACCCAGCACTAAATGGGTAGCTAGGCCTCTTAAGATCTGGCGAAAGTAAAGGCGGCGAGGAAAGCAATGGCAACCTACCTCATAATGGCGTATACCAGGAACAATCAGGATCCTACTTCTGGCTGGCAACCCCTTTACTTTTTTTTAACACAGTAGCCTACATGTACCTAATGATGGAGTTATTTGAATGAACATGCTGAAAGAATATATAAATTATGTAGCTTAAAAACGTAGGCAGACCATTTCAGAAAGAAAACGGGCTCAGCTTGAAGGAATTATTCTAGCTCCTTCCCCCCCACATCCCTCCAGTGGTAATTTGTTGTTAATACATGTATAACAAATGTATTAATTTTTTCGAAAATTAAAAAGTGACAGCGAAGTTCATTACTTCTAGAATTTTAAAAGGCAAAAAACTCAAACTTGAAAATCCTATTTGACTCCACTTTTATTTCTTTCCAACATTTCTCTTTTTAACCTGTTTGAAAAAAAAAATGAAAGCCAAAGAATTTAATTCCAAACTCAGATGAAAAAAATAATTCGAATACATGTAGGCTTAATACGTGTGCTTAAAAGCAACTTTTCCCCCAAAAACATTCATTATCCTTCTCAAAATTATTCTTAATATTTTCATAAAGCTATCGGCTCATAACATATATGCAAAGTTTTTCTCTGAAAATCAAGAATATTTTACGACAGATTCGTAATTAATCGACCCCCTTCTGTGATTAGGCAACTGGTGACTAACCCATGCTGTTATTCCTTACCTTAAATGTAGTAATAAAGTATGACAATATAAAATCTACTGTAATTACGACTTGGGTGAATCCTACTGTTGACTATTTTTTTTTTAAAATTAATTTTCAGAATTGAAACATTCATTTCAATAAACGCATATACATATAAATCTAGCGGTTCTGCTGCTGGCCCCAATGGTATAGATGTATCAGACAGATACTGAGGCACATCATTGAATCCCGCCTGGATATATCCTGTTGTTAATAGTAAATACACAGTAATACATGTAATTGGGCTGCCTATTGTAATAGTGTTTTCTTGGGAGGAAGGCTTCGATGGTCTCAATTCCTGAACTTTAGGTAGTCCTTTCGGATCCCCTACAATTATAATACAAATTAAAACGAAGTGAAAATAGGTCGTCATTATTTTCCCAAACGCAATGGCATATCTTACTCTAATGAGTCCCGTGCTTTTAGATCTAAATCTAATTTCATCAGCTGATTATGAGTAGGAGTATGCCGGTGTTACTGAACTCTCTCGCTCTTTCTTTCATTATAAAATAAAGCGTTCGGGAAAATAAGGTCGGACTCTATTTATCCGAGGTTTCGGGAAAATTAAGGTCGGCGAAATTTAACACACGCAGTGCTCATTAACTGCCGCTGGTAAGTAAATGCAAAGAACTGGACTGGTAGGTGCTGGGGTCTAGGAACCACCGATGAAAGTTTCAGTGTGGATTTAATGAAGATCTCAGCACGCTAGACAAATTGGAAATCTTTCAAGGCGCTTTTGAAACAACAACAGCAACAACAACAACAACAACAAAAAGATGTTATAGATGCAGTCCTATAGGCCCATATAGTATTAGTAATGTGCAAAAATGGGTCTCTAACAGAAGGTTCAAATTTTCGGTCTTTAAAGACATAATTCTGTTCTTCTGGTTACTTCTTCACTTTTTACACTAACCAATTACCGAGCGTGAGGACCCTCTCTCGATCACAGGCCTCTAAAATAATCCAGGAAATGTTTTTCTTATTTAAAAAAAAATATACACTAATCCATGCTTTAATGTAACATTTCATGGTAACTCGGGGAAAACGACAATCTTTTCTGAAATGCGCAGAAAAACAAACATTTTAAAAGCACCTTTTAATTCGATTATGAGGTCACGTTGTAGGCAAGCTTAATATTCGGCGGCGCCGTTGTAGACAAAAGCTAATACAAGAAATATGTAAGGAAAAATATCGAGCTTATATTGGCGTCCCTTTGCATAAAAAAAGTCCCGTTGTAGCTGAGTTTTTCTGTAGGTAGAAAGCTTTGGTTGAAGTGACCACCCAGTCGCCTCTCAAGGAATCGATGGGTTGGGTCTAGGGAAAGGACTAGCCAATAACTTTCCCTTGGCCGATTCTCTTGGTGATAATACAAGTACGTAGAAATCTCCACCAAGGTATCTTATAAGGAGAAAAAAAACAACAAAAATAAAAACTTTTCTACTTTTTTTGACTGAGCACTCGCCCCCTCCTTTTTTCTTTTTCTTCTTCTTCTTCTTCTTCTTCTCTCTCTCTCTCTCTCTCTCTCTCTCTCTCTCTCTCTCTCTCTCTCTCTCTCTCCCTCTCTCCCTCTACTTTCTACTCTTACTAGTGATCTTCCAATCTATCATTTGCCAGGTAAGAAATCACATTGCCATACTATATACTCTCTATTAATCCAAAATTGATTTCAAACACTATTGAAGTAGCCGCAAGGTCTAACTCTGAACTATTCATACTTATTATGTATCTTATCTATATTCATCTACCAAAATTCACTCCCACTTCATGTTCAGTTATAAATTAATTATTTCCCTAAATGAGCGAAATGTTTTAGCTTTCGCTTTCTGAATCAATCACAATTTCAATGATAATGACGAAAATGAATTCGCTCTCTTTATGTTTTACAACTTATCACTCTGATTCAGTTCACTTTACTAATTTTGTTCAACAACACTGTTGAACAGATAGTGATAACCGTCAGCTTCTTGTCTACCTTTTGGCATCTGGCAATGGCGTTTTGTCTTCATACAAGAATTCATCTGAACTTAGGGAACGACTAAATTACAGCTACTGTCTCTGCCTGCTACATATACTACAGTTCAAAATCTTCACCACAAGAGTACATGTTTTTTGGGTTTTTTTTTTCAGTTAAAATCGGGACTATCTTTCAAATCTCGCATTTTACCACACACACACACACACACACACACACACACAGTGTCAGAATTAAAAAAAAAAATTATTTTAGTGACATAGGCAGCCATTTGTCCCTCATCTTTCCATGCCATTTTTGGGTCAAATAATAACAACTATACCCAAATTCTTAATTTTGTCGATGCTTTTATAATGTATAGCTATATGAAAAGAATGATATCTAAATGGGAGATTTTTTCCTTTTCGTTGAAATTGGATTATATATAATGCTTGTATTTGTAATGGGTTCCTACCCGAATTGAGTTCATTACACATGTGCTAAATCTCTATGCGTGATTTGAGCACACGATAATTATGACGTCCGTTAATTGGTCAACGACCTTCTTGTCAACATTGTGGCGATTTCGTAAGCTAACAGCAGTGAAATGAACATTTGTACATTTCATTTACATGTTAATTTATCGACATCAGACACTTTTTCCATGAAATATTACGGAAAGCGATACCAGTACGTGTACAATTATGAAAGTCCAGTAGATTATGAATTTTGATAGGGAAAAAAACCCTAATATTTTCTTGTTGCCGAAATCATCATTCCTTAATTATTTCTTCTCATAGAATCAGTGAAAATCGCATGGTTGGTATTTGCTGGGATCTCAAATTATTTGTGCATCATTAGTAGCTTCGAGTTATCAAGATTAAAAAAAAAATACTTTGAGAACCTACAGATAATTCAATGCTTTAAAAGAAAATATGGTTGATCCGAATTTTAAATTATACAATTTTAAACAAATATATCTTGGCTTAGACCCCTGATATTAGTGATAGTGGTGATTCTATTATGCGCAGGTAGGGCCAATCTGTTTTTGAAGTTTATATTTCAAACAACCAAAATTTCTTAGTTTTCTAACACCATCTTCATGGTATTATTTGAGAGTACTAAGAAACCTTCTCATTCTTTCAGCATGCCTAACATAATTAAAAAAAAAATTTTTTTTAATGAAAAATAGGCACCATATCAAAACAGAACAAAAATTTAAACTAACTCCCCCCCTCTCCCCATCCTTTTTGCCCACGATATATACTGGGTAGATTCATTTCCTTAGGGAAACTAGAAAGAAAGCGAAGCGTAGCAGCATCGTTATGGTTTAGGAATGCATCAATTCCTCCTTGTGAGACTCACTGTTGGAGATTTCAAAACGAATGCACGAGTCTTGAAACCACCAGGCAGTGGTTCGGTCTTTCCACGCAACCCGAAAGGCTGTTGAATGGGAGAGACGTCATTCATTTTTACCTTTACACATATCCGCAATGTTGAGCTATAGATTATACAAATGAACTTCACACAAATCACAGTAGCGTCTTCACTAACCGTTTACACGTGTACAGATGATAGAATGCATCTGTTTTATAAGAAAATTTCTTTGACCTCCCATTTTTTTTTTTTTTTAGGTATACAGCTAAGTAAAGCACTGAACGAACATCATGCAAGTCTTTTGGTAGAGGAAAAAAAATGCCACACTAAATTACCCAATATTAAGAGTAACTAAAGTTTTTTTGAAACCAACAAACAAAAACCAGATGACAGGGCGACTCTCTGCCAAGAGAAAGGTTAGGTCATGTTACGTGATATTAATCCTAATCAGTAGGGTTAGAGGAAAAAAAACCTGTGATTTGCATTACACTCGATAATTATGGTACAGCATGGAATCACATTGAGCGCCACAGCCATCAGGAATACCTTCGTCTTTGATTTTTTAACCATCGCATAATGTTTTCTTTGTATGCTTGCGGCAATATTTTTTTGTCTTCTAGTAAGATAAAAAAAATTCATTTTTTAAATTGTAAGCTTAGGTCGTATTGCAATATGCAGACTATTATTGTTCCTTTTGATATTCTTTTTCCTTCTGTTTTTATCTTTATTCATTTGATTGGTAAACAGATCAAGTCTCGTTACCTAAATTTTTTTTTTTTTTAAAGAGATCACACATTTGATTTTGTTCACAATGCATGAATTGCCGATTGGGGCTGTCAAATTCATAGCTTTCATGCATTACCAAATTCCGGTCGAATATGTTATGTTAATTTTCAAAATATTAAAAACATATTGTGAAGCTTCAGTTTGAAAAAGAAAGGTAACCTTGGAAATTTTTCTGAGGCATCGAAGGTGTGAAGTTTTTTGCTAGCTTTATAATCTATGTATATGTTTCAAGTACTTCAAAGGCCAGCAAAAGAAGAAACGCAAAAAAAGTTTAAAGTTACAATAATTTACCTGCATTAATTGTCTGCCCCCAAGTAACGGTACGGTAAAACTCAAGGGGGAAAAAAAGGGAAAAAAAACTTTTCAAATTTTAATATTTTCTCCCCTTTTTTATTTTTTAGATGTTTAAATGATAAATTCAAAAATTTATTAAACACCTCTTAACATTGATAATTTTTCCTAGTAAAATTCATAAAATGACAGTGATGAGGAAATCCCACGTACTAATGACCTAACCCGTCACAGCAGAGCTACCGCTCTTTCCCGCAGGGGCAGAGGCTAAAGCCTCCACAATGTCATCCTCCAACGCTTCAGGCTCGACGCCAGGAGGCGCTCGCTTCATCGGGCCCGACCAGGAAATTCTCCCAATTCCAGGACACGCCATTCGAAAGACACCATCGAGGAAATTATTATGCATGATGCCAGAAAACCCTTGATTAGTTTTGCCAGCGTACATTTTGGAATAGTTTCTTCAGGTGCCATATCTGAAATAGACACTGGCGATCATGTTCCTCCAATCAGACCTGTTCAGTCTACTGCGCTTGCCCTTGATCTCAGTGATTGCTAGATGTATTAACCCTTGTTTTGCAAATTGTAGTTCCCCTGTCTTATGGTTTTACGAAATAATCACTCAAATTCAGGCTCTTTCAGTACTGATTCATTTGTGCTTCTTTTTTCGTCCAACACTCTCTTCCATATAACAGTCCTGACCATACCTATAATGTCCTCCTTGATCTTATTTTAGGCCTAGTGTCCATTCGTATGTTTCTGTTTGTTAGGGTTGATTTCAATTTTTGGAATGTATCGATTATGGCTAATCATTTTTTTATATCACGTCTGCATAAAAATTTCTATCACCTGATATTATCAGGTAGCCGAGGTATCCAATTTTCTTTTCTGACTTGTTTGATTATCTTTTCCTTTGCTAATGAGCTTGCATGTGGGGTTTGAGGATTTGTTTGAGGTGACAATCTATTCTGTTTTTGCCATTCAAAGACAGGCCCATTCTTTCGATTTCTAAAAATACCCCGAAAAAACACAGTATAGTTTTGAAGCTGCTTAATACATTCTGCCATTAAAACTGTATCATCTGCATACGTGAGATTTTTAGGACTTCCTTCATTTACTTTTCAGCCATGAATATCTTTAGATTTCTCAAGATTAAAGGTTACAAAGATCAGAAAACAATACAAATCTCTGCCTCACGTCATTTTGGATAGATTTGAAATCGCTATGTTGTCCTTCAATTTTTGCAGATGCAGATAGATCCCAGTATTAATTTCTAATTACTCTCAGATCTTTAGCATCCATTTCTAATTTCAAACATGTGAGAGGGCGTCGGTGGCACAGTGGCTTGTGAGTCCACTCTGAGATCTGCAGGGACCCTTCTGGCGCGGGTTCGAGCCGCGCCATCGGCACCCCGGCCTGACGGAGGGTCATAAAAGCCTGAGATCACCTTGTTGTAGACTGGTCATATACAAAACCCCAAACATGTGAAACAGCTCCTAATGTTTACCATCCACTTAATAAGTCAAATAACCGCATTTAACAATCTAGTTCGAGTTGAAAAAAAATTTGAATTTTGTTGACATTTTAATTCAAAATGATTAAATTAAATAAAGAAGAAAGGTTATAATATTTTCTATCATAATTCCTGCTTCAACAAATGTCAAAAGGCTGCACGATGCAGCCAAAACGGGTGTTATACTACTACTACTACTACTACTACTACTACTACTACTACTACTACTACTACTACTACTACTTCTTCTACTACTACTACTACTACTACTACTACTACAACTACTACTACAACTACTACTACTACTACTACTTCTACTACTACTACTACTGTTGCTGCTGCTACTGCTACTACATAACTATCACTACTACTACAGCTACATTTTGAACCCTTCACCACCTGAATATTTTTTTAGATGTCAATCTGACCTTACTTTTAGATCTCAAAATTTAGGATAGAGAGAAATGTCCGAAACCCAATAATCAATTTTTCATGAATGATATCAGCAGTCGATATATCTACTGTCCACTACTTTTGTTGCATACTTTTATGGGTCAATCTCTCAGATAACTTAATCCAGCTAAGTTTATCAAGTTCTTTGTGGATACGATATGTTTCTTTCTGTTCTTACCATATTATTACACATGATAATTCAAAAATTTGTGACTTTTCATCTGTGATATCTTGTCCATCGAATGGATGATTTAAAGGGTTTTTCGTTACTCTGGGCAACATGAAGACAGTGAAAGCTGTCTTTTGCCTTTTGCAGTCCTCCTTTTATGTCTCGATGCATTACTCTGTTGCCTAAAAGGAAACGTGAACTGCTTGGAGAGCTGATTTAGCCCTTCTTGACAAGATGGTTTGGTTATAGACATGTGCTTAGCGCCTGTACTTTCTCACAGTACATTATTTATCACATGTAAAACATAGTCACAGGACTTAAGCAAAAATAAAAAGTTCCTTATTGGTCTTACAAAAATTTCTTTAAAAAAAAATAAATGAAAAACCTGCCTTCAAATGTTCTTGAAGCACTACATTGTAGACCTAACCACTTAAAAATTGGAGGGAAGGCGAATATAATTATCGCATGGAGTATTCTCCATTATGATAAGAATGGTTGTATTCACTGCTTTTACAGAGACCTTGGCTAAATATTTAACTGGGTATATCAAAACCCAATTAGTGTTTTGGAAATACACAATGATCAATTTCGATTTCAAAGTTTGCATTTTATACAACGTTTATTCCATGCGAGTAAGGCCTGCTTTCCGAAAGCTCTACAATTAATTTGGACGTCATTCCAACTGGGCATGCATATATCTTTAGACTAAGGCTGGTAACAATTCATATCTAGATAGGCCTATAGCGAATGAAATGAATTTTTAAAATTCCTACATGTTTTATCTTCTTTGTTCTTAAATATGGTTTCATGGCATTTAAAAGATTTTTTTCTAAAAAAGAATGATAGCTTGTCGATGAATTTATTTTTACGTAAGAATGCTACATTTTAATATACCGGTATGTATATATACACACACACATATTATATATCTAACAGGTGCACATGTATTGTATAAGTAATAAAATAATATATATATTATTGCATGTGGGTATATATATATATATATATATATATATATATATATATATATACTATATGACTCATAACAAAATAAAAAAAAATATTTGAACAATTATATCTAAGCATAAAAAAAACATCATAAACAAATTGAACTTTATCAGTAATGTGCTAAATCTAAGTGCGTGACCAGAGCAAATGATACGCTACACTCAAGTTGATTGAGGCGTGAAATGAAATTATATTGGTTAGTGACCTGCCGGTCAATATTTTGTGTAGATGTTATATCTGAAGGTGGTGAATACTAAGATTTGTACATTTCATTTACATATAAATCTGTCGGGATTTTACATTTTTTTTGTAACCATGGATAATTGCTCAAATTATAAAATCATGAAAGTTCAAATCATATGATGAAGGTTTAAAGGAGAAGATTTTTTTTCGATTCAGTGAAGTTCGTTGGATTCTAAATTCTATCGAGTTCATTTGAATGGAATAAACTGGGGACTCAAATTATTATCTTTGAATTATTACCAGATTCGGCTTATCACGATAAACTACATTGGAACCCTAAAATTTATTCCACAGTGCTTTTGTTGAATAAAAAAAATTGTTTTCATCAGAACTCGTAGTATGATTCTCTCTTTATTGAACAAAATAAACTTTGGCTAAAATCCCTCGTGACGGTGGTATTGTTGTGCAGAGGTTTTTTTTCAAAAAGATAACATCTAGCAATTTTAATTCCACCATGAAATTGTTTTATTGGAGTTGTGAGACAAGTTTACATTTTTACTTTCTCATAGTAGGTCTATAATAACTATTAAAAGAAAAAAAAATAAAAGAATTAAATAAGTATAACACTGACACAAAAATTATTTCCAAAAGAAAATTTTACTTTGAGATATATAACCAACAGATTTGATTCATCAAGTAAACTAGAAAGAAAGCGAAGCTTAGCAGCATCATTATGGTTTAGGAATGCATCAATTCCTCCTAGTGAGACTCACTGTTGGAGATTTCAAAACGAATGCACGAGTCTTGAAACCACCAGGCAGTGGTTCGGTCTTCCCACGCAGCCCAAGAGGCTGTTTAATGGGAGAGACGTCATTCATTCTCACGTGTATACACATAGAATTGAGGCAATGCTAAACTGTAGATGGTACAAAACTTTAAAAAAAAAAAAAAAAAATTAAATGCAGTTTGAAGATCCACAGTAAAAATAAGCTACGAGCACAGAAAGGAAAAAGTGAAAAATAAAGGCCAATGAAATAATCAAGTCAAAATGTACATGAAAAATGAATTCAATGATCGTGATTTGGTCTACGGTTAAAGCTTTTGCACACACACATGTATATAATGATTTTCATACAAATAATATGTACCTTTTCTGTTTAACTGTCCTTGTCGTTATCCTATTTTCGTTATGGCATACATGTTTGTAAATCATAAAGAAAAATTTCAAGCAGTTCTTTCTGATAAAGACAAAAAATGCACAGTTTATCCGGCGATATTAGAAACACTGTTTTATTGTAATTAGATAAAATTTTCTTACAACTTAAAACACATTCTGATTGTACAAATCCAATGCATGAGCGATTAAAGAGCAACTCTGCTGATGGACAGATTAGGTGATCGCACGTGATGTTAATCCTAATCATTAGCTTTCACAAAATGGTGAGGAAAAAAAAATTTTGCATTACAAATGATAATTATGAGTGCCATATTGTACCCCACTGAGTTTCACATTATAAATTATGGACTGCATGTGGAATATTTTTGTCACTAGCCTTCCACTGTGCAATTAATTTTTTTTTTTGTATAATTGATTTTTTAACATGCAAATGAGACTAAATATAGTTTCTTTTTTTTTTTTTTTAATGCGTAACTATTCACTACACTATAAAATTACAGTTGAATACTGATGAACAACATTTTATCCATTCATCTACTTATCCATTGCTTCTTTTTTTTTTTTAATATCAAATGAAACACCAAAATGTTCCAGAAAATATAATCTAGTTAAAAAAAAATTCGATTTATACAACCTTGACTTAAGTTATAAGCTAACATGAAACAGCGAGGCTAGGAAAGAACACACGGACCAATGAAAAGACAGAAACCATACTATAACCGTTAGTATTGCAGTTCACTGCACTACAGAATGTCTAACCTGGTATTATGTTGTTTTTTTTTTTCAAATCTCATGTCCAAAGCTTCAAGTGACTTCGCTGGTAGGGCGTATTACCGCAAATCTCCCTGATTACATGCGTCCGTTTCGTTTTTGTTATCATCATACATCTTTCTACTTCTCCGTCGGGCTATATAATCATGTGGTTTACTTTTGCTTACGTGGCACTTGGCCCCTCAGCAATTTCTCTCCAATTAATAATATTTTATTAAAAGTTGTTTCCAATAATAAGCTTAGGCTTTTTTTTTTTTTTAACAATATGGGTAATTATCATATTTCTTTTCATAATGTTTTGTTTTTTATTTTCATTTTTATTTTTTGACTGCAAGCCAGATATAGACTAATATAGATATTATATATATAGACTAATGGCCTGAAATGTGTTATATTTATAGCAAATAATTGTATAGACATAGATACATGAATTTTTTTTATACACGACACGTCTGTTGTAGAATTGAATTTTAAAATTCTTCAATTAACTTCCAAGTAATTCTGCTGCATTAATTTTCTAAAAATGAGAACCGCTCAAAACCATCAGTTAAAAGAAAAAAAGTAACCTAGAAAATTATTGGAAGGTATCATAAGATATCAGGTGTTTTTTTGTTAACAGCTGTATAACCTACGCAAGATTACAAAGTTTTTAATAAGACCTTAGAATAAAATGCAAGTATATTGAATTGCAATAATTTGCCCGCATTACTTGTTTTACTCAGAGTCAGTTAAAGCTTATATTTTTTTTACTACCTCCCTCTTTTAGGTATATGCATATTTATGAACCTAATCATTTTTTCCCCCGCTTAGGCACTCATAATTGTTGGCAGCAAAATACATAAAATGAAACTGATGAGGAAACCCCACATACTAATGACCTAACCCGTCACAGCAGAGTTACCGTTCTTTCCCGCAGGGGCAGAGGCTAAAGCCTCCTCAATGTCATCTTCCAACGCTTCAGGCTCGACGCCAGGAGGCGCTCGCTTCATGACTCGCCCATCGGGCCCGACCAGGAACTTCTCCCAATTCCAGGACACGTCGTTTGATCGGATCGGGGTGTAGAACAGGTTGCTTGGTTTGAATTCTGATGTTGTTGGCGGGCAGTGACGCTGTTCACAGATAAAATCAAGACCATAATGGGTTTTTGTTTATTTCATGCGGGCATTAAATACAACTTAAACATATATAATTATGGACATTTCTTTGATTTGTCTTGCATCAAGTCTACACGGCCCACACTGGATAAGTTAAGTTAAACTTTGGATATTACATTGAATGTCTTAACAAAGCTTATAGTTGAATGAAAAAAAATACGAGCCGGATTACGTGGGCTGAATTCGTGATCTACCTTTGACAAATCCCAGCGAGGGGGCAGTCTTAAAAAAACTGATATTAGTTTGGACCGTATGTATTTTTGGACCTCTAGAGACCCTATTTTTGTAGTGTTTGAAACCGAGAAATATCATTTAAGCAGATTTACGCAAACACTGAAGAACAAACACACAGTCACACATACACACACATTAACAACAGTCGCACATATTTTCATGAAAAAAAAAAAGAAAAATAATAATAAACTACAGTAATACAACACGAGTATAAAGATTTGCTTTCTAATTCGGCATCATGATTTTCCTAATTTTGTGGTTATCTTAATTCAAATAAGAAAAAAGATTTATCATTAAAATATATGCAATTGGTCTATAAAGACACCTGCGTACTTATAATCAGTTTAAAAATTAAACAAGCATCATCATCCTCAGCATCATTATAAACATCTCCACCACTATCACCGACCTCACCACACCACGCCACTAGCATCATCATCATCATTACCCCACCACTACCACCACACCAATACCACGACCAAGACTACGAGCCGCAAAGCATCATCATCATCATCATCATCATCATTACCAAACCACTACCACCACACCAATACCAAGACCACTATCACCACCACCATCCTTATCGTCATCATCATCATCATCATCATCATCATCATCATCATCATCATCATCATCATCATCATCATCATTATCATCATCATTGTCGTCGACCTCGTTATCATTAACAATATCATCTCAATTATCGTCGTCATGCTCTTCATAGGCATTGTTATCATAATATCACCATCATGTTCATCATCGTCAACATCACATCAGAGATCTGTTGTTTTTATAACCACCCGGTACCTTCAGATAAGTATAGAGCTGATGCTCCTTGTCCCCATTTACATCAATCTTCTCAAACAGCTGAAAGTTGGGTACGAAGCCGTTGCCGGGTCGGACATACTTGACCCCGTTCAGAATCTCCGTACCGTTGGCGCCAGGCTCTTGCTATCGGACAAAAAGATAAATTCACTTACTTTCA